>JAPYYQ010004626.1:0-13355 GCA_030522585.1 Anagyrus pseudococci
TTTGTAACATTCGAAGTATATCCGAGCAATGCTATTTGAATATAGCAATTTTTACAATAGTAGATTGTAATTTTTACTAGAAATTTTTCTCAGTGTACGAGAGGGGGCAGACTGCATTCAGGCCGCAATATCCTCCGCGCGCGCTGTCTTTGCGGCTTACAAGTCGTTCGTAGAGGCCCTTTGGAGAGGCCGCCCTTTCCCGGAATTACCCCGGCCGATTGATTGGCCGCTGAGCTTGCAGGCTTCGCTTTGTCATCGTCAGTTGTAACGCTTCTCAACTGGCTAGCTCGCCCTATTCCTCTCTCTCTCTCTCTCTCTTCGTCCCGTGATCCGAGAGCGTGCGTTCTCTTTTACGCGACGCGCCTGTAATTCTCGCCGGGAGACTTAATTCCACGGTTATTTGTCAAGATGCAGCTGAGAAGTTAATAACGCCGATAGAGAGATATGTAGAGGGGGGGGGGTGACGCTTGCGGTTGACGAGGGGGAAAAACGCGCGAGTTATTCGGGGGAATAAACACGTAGCGCGCTCAAGTCGGCATAATTAATGAAACGCGTGCCTGAGAAGACCGAGGGTGGAACGACCAAATGAATGAGCAGCGCTCTGTCGCTCGTGGTGTATAGGGGAGATGCACAGAGAGACACTCCGCCGTGGGTTGGGAGCAGTCTAAATGCCGGCGTTTTCGGAGCCTCGGCAATTGAGCTCCTGTGACTTCGCTCTCGGATTCGGTTTTATCCTCGTCACCCTAAGACGCTTTTGGCCTATTGTAGTCGTGCGGTTCGCAGCAATACGCCTCTACTTTGTTGGGTTTTCATAAATCTTTGGGATGCGCATACGCACGTAATTGAGCGTCCTACGAAGCTTTTTGTCTCGCAGCTCAATTAGTACTTGGTTACGTTATTTCGGCGAATCTTAGCTGTCGGTCGACGTATTAATTGAACGAACAAAATTCCAGCGAAGTCAGAAATGTGGTCTCAGCAATTTAATGCGACTCTAAAAATCGCGCTCTCGTCGAGCCCGATCTTCTTAGTTGCACGCGCTCGTCATCCGTCATATCCTCTTCCCCTACCAGCCTATAAACAATAGACATTCGTTCGCAAGCCCCAACGCGATACACCCCCGCAAGCTCATCAATTTCCTTCGGCTTAGCCACCTCGTCCCCTCAAGACTTCACACCCTAAAGCCAGGGGATAGTGAATTACGTATTATATAAGAGCCCACGCGAGCCCAAGAACAGTTTTATCAAGTCTAATATTTCAGAAAAACTTACTAATAACCCAATTGCAAGCTTAACAGATATGTTATAGAAAACGAAGAATACGTACGCTAGTAGTTGGATAAGTGTTAGTCTCGTTCGTCAAAGAACTACTTCCCTAAGTGACAGAAGCTCGTCGTGGCTCTTGGAGGACTCCATTCCGCCGAGAGAAAGAGAGAGAGAGAGAGAGAGAGAGAGAGAGAGAGAGAGAGAGAGAGAGAGAGAGAGAGAGAGGGGGAGAGGGGCGCGGGATATTGGCGTTTCGCGTGTGGCGCGCGCGCGGGGGCAGGGGCGCGCGGGCGAGCGGCGGGCGCGCGGGGCTAGCATAGCGGTTTGTCACGTGTAAACAATGCGAGGCGCCCCTTACAGAAGACCTCCCGGATATATACTCGTCTCTCTCTGTCACCCGAGGGAGAGACTAGCAAATCCCGAAATAAAGCAGCCTCGAAAAAGCTTAAAAAACGCGAGATGTATACGAGTGAAAGCTCAAGAGAGAGAGAGAGAGAGAGAGCGAGTGACGCGTCGCGCATCCGTAAAGAGTATGCGCGTCAATTGCGAGGTATTAATTGCCCGGGCGCGCAGAGAGCTGCTCGGGCTGCTCATTAAAGCGCCATTCAGGCACTGGACTCTGCGGCCTATATGCATGTACATCTGGGCCCCGCCTAGTATATCACGTGGCCGTGCGTGACCGCGATGCAAATGCCCCTCCGATCTTTTGTCTCCTAGTCGTGAAGTGAAAAAGCCCCCCACCCCACCCCGGGGTGCAGCGTGAAAGCGTCAACTAGCGCTATATATCACTGCGAGCTTGCCTTTCCAAAACGTGCCCCTATCGCCTAAAGCTGACCCCTCTCCCTTCCGGATATGGCACGCGATCGGGCTGAACGTGCCCGCGAACGCGTATTCAATTGCGGGGTGGATGCAAAGTACTGGGCTGCAGTTGCCCGCCCCTCCCTCCTCCCTTCAGACCTTCTAGTCATTTCATCTCTTTCTCCATCTCTCTAAGCTCACTTGGATTTTTGGGACAGTTATGCTGGTTTCGCATACAGAGGAGAGCTTTAATTGCCAAGTTTTCCCAACTACGGATTATGATCTTCATTTTTTCTGAACAACTGCATGGAAACGTTGAATAAAAGCGTACGAAAGCAGATGTAAAATGACTCTGCAAGCTCGGAATTTTTAAGAGTATAGAGGGTGTCGAGAGCGTGACGAAGAATCCTCGCGAGCCTCGAAGAATGTAATATAGCGTCGAGCCATTCCAGCGACTAATAATTCATTATAAATCGCTTCGCGCAGTCAGTGAATAAAATTTCATCCTTTTTTTCTCGCGGCGCCAATCGTGACGTTCGTAACATTGTAAAGGGCGCGCCTGAACTTTCTTTAAATCGTCAATATCCAGGGTCCATCCAAGTCAGAAAGAGAGGGGGGGGGGGGTTGAACAGAAAAGGAAAGGAATCGCAATAACTCGCGGAAAATTCAGTCGCGAATAGATCAGAGGAAGGTCTTTCAGCTTAGCCATCGAAAGAGAGAGCCGAGGTGTATTCACTCTCTCTCTCTCCCTTTTGCCAATGACATTCGTCGAATAATCCGCGCTCGCGCCCAGAACAAAGTCCGAGTACAAAAGACGACTGAAAAAATGTGCGCGCGTGCGTGGTAAGGAGTAAGCGCGCGTGCATATATACATGTACACATACATAGATTTACGCAGTGAGAGAGAGAGAGAGAGAGAGAGAGGGCGCGTGTAACAAAAGAGAGAAAGGAAGCGCGATGTACAATGGACGGCCATTGTCAGACGGCGGGAGCTTATCGAGCACCTGCCAATACAGAGCCACCCCCCTTCCCCCTCATCCCCCCCGCACCCTCTCGCGTCGCCTCGATTTCAATTTGACTAGCGAACCGTGAGCGTCATTAAGTATACAGCGCGCACGGGGCTTCTCTTCCTCTCTCTCTCTCTCTCTATACCCCCTGCCCACTCTGACCCCTCCCCACCCACTCGCTTCCGTAGTCCTAGCCTTCCCATTCCAGCCTCTATCGTTCCGCGCACGAGATATTTCGATATTAGCCGTCAGTACGTTGGCTCGCGGGATACCAAGGCGCGAGAGGCTTTCCCTTCCCTTCTTCCGCACCGGCGACCCCCCCCCCCACCTACCCACCCATCCCCCTGGTCTTTCATCGATCGATTTCTCTGCGCGCTATACTCTGTAATTGAGTTGCTTCGAAAGGACTTATTTCCCCAAGCTCGCCATGTATAGGCATTTCGTTTCAGGTGGAAAAAGTGAGTGAGTGAGTGAGTACCTATTTGAAAGAAAGAGAGACGATGACTCTGGAGAAATTTTTAACGTCGAAATATTAAACTTAAACGACGGATATGGCCAATTGTAAAAGAGACGTTGATAGCAGCTCGCTGTGCTTATCATTCCTTATTTTATTCGACGCTATAAAGACATCTACCGGATCAGCGTTATATCACGATTTTCCCATAGTCCGTTTGGATTTCTATATTGGAAAGGTAGGAGGAGAACGGTGTAATCCGAGTTAGTCTCGGTCAAAAGACAGCCGTCGAGAGAGGCGTTTCAGCGCATCCCGATGAATTCGGTGTGGAGAGGCGCGCGTAGGACGGCGAAAGGGGGGGGTGGAGAAGGGTGATCGTGCACGCTCGGTAAACATATACACGGAGAGGGTATATAGATAGAGAGGGAGGCTGAGTCTACTGGCGGAACTCGTGCATGGAAAACAGGCCGCGCGGCGATTATCATTACGAATGCGCTACTGCGCCGGAGAGAGAGAGAGAGAGAGAGAGAGAGAGAGAGAGAGAGAGCCGCGCGGATTAGGCGGGCGTGTAACCGTTAATCGCCGGACACCGGATGTGCTAATGGTTATTTCACGGTGGGGCGGGAGGGGGGAGGGGCTTGAGCGCAGGCCAGCTGATTTAGCCGCGGCCAGCTCACGGGCACGAATTGGCGCGCGTGGCAAATTCCCCGCCATCCAGACTTTGCCCCGGTACATAAGCGGATTCCCCGGCGTAAGCGCGGCCTAATGCCCTCGCTACTACCTCCCCCCCCCCCCCTATCTACCGTGTTATTCCGCCGATCGCCGATGAGATTACCCAGCCGAACAGTATGTTATGCTCTCGCGGACGAATGCTTTCGTGCTTTCCATCTCTCTCTCTCTCTCTCTCGCCCTTCCTCTGTCGCTCTCACTCTATCCATATATCTCGCGCGCGGCCTTGTAAGCCTTTTACCTGGGAAGTCGTGGACTTAAGGAATTAGGACTTGTTTCTTCTCGTATCGCCGGTTATAACTCCGAGATTCGTTGAAGTTTAGCGCGAGTTCGCGAGTAATAAGCTGGGCTATTTTAACGAGATTCCGGATGTATCGTATGTAAAATACGAGCGCGCGAAGATTGTTTCGGAAAGTTGGTCAAAAAAGTTATAAGAACGGATATAGGGGAGTGCAATTAGCGGGATATCTCGAGCTTGATTTTAGCGCTATCAGTATTGCCGGCAATGTTGACGGCGCCGACGACGACGAAGCTCGGAGAGGAAGCCGAGTAGGAAGGAGAAACGAGAAGGTTATTGGCTGGGCTTTTAAGACTCTATTATGCCTTATTTCCCGCGGGAATATTTTGCCTCGCGGTCCTTTGACGAGCCGATGAACGGTAGGAACGCCCGCGGCTCGTCAGACAAAGCCCTCTACACCCCCCGTGGGAGGTATATACAGCGGGAGGGAAGAGCTTTTGGTATTTCTGTTGTTGTACGCGCGCACGGGCAGGGTAGTTGGAGTTTTGCATTTATTTGGGTAATGAGAGATTCGGTTGAGACACACAGCCCTCCCCTCCCTCTCTTTCTCTCTACGTTCGTTGGCATCCGCTTGTTTAGCTCTCATTGGTTTTATTTCGCTTGTTTTGAGGTGGGGGATGAACGCCCCCGCTGCGGGCTGTCTTTTGTCCCGCGTAATAGTGCATATTCATGCTGTTAGCCCGGTATATCGATTTATATAAGTTTTGTCGTCCTGCGTCAAATGTTATTCATGTTTTAAGCAACTAATTTAATTTTCGGCCTTGTATCGTGTATATATGCGTGTGTATGCACGCAGAGAGAGAGAGAGAGAGAGCTTTTTCGCAATAATTGTTTGTACGATTAATTTTATTAAATTATAATGTAAATAAGGGTTGATTGAATTACTTAATAATTTACTGGGTTCGCTATACTTTTAATTTACCGGTTTACATACGCATTTTTCTTGCAAATCAATTAAAGTTTAATTTTAATTTAATAAGAGTTGATCAATTTTGTGTTGGCTTGAATTTATGCAACCCTGTGTATCAACGTTCTCGTATCTATATATCTCTATCTCTCTCTCTCGTGATGTTGTTATTACATTGTTGTGCGTAATTGCTCAATTATTATGAGAACGCGTGTATCTAGTTAATCACGCGTGTGTTCTTCGCTGTGGAAAATATAATTTTATTTCGAATGAAAAATGAATATGTGCGTTGTACGATCGTAAAACTAATTAATTTATCGCTACGACGATTACAACCGACAACGTTATACCAACGAAATCAATTGCGCGGTGAAAAAAAGAAAAGAGAGAGAGAAAAAAAATAACAGCCCATATAATAGACCGAATAGCCAAAAGTTCGAGGTCGATTTGCTGCCGGTCTCAGGTACGCTCAAGCCCCGGAATTCCGGCAGCTGGCGACGTTTTAAAGTTTCCCAATTGAGAGTGGAGGAGGAGGAGTAGGAGAGGCATGAATTCGTAGGAGGGAAGACAGGGGGTAATCTTTTAAAGGCCGGGGCAGAGAAGCACAGCGCGACACACGATAGAGCAAGAGCATGGCCGAGAACGAGAGAGAGAGAGAGAGAGAGAGAGAGAGAGAGAGAGAGAGAGAGAGAGAGAGAGAGAGAGAGAGAGGGAGGGGGGGGAGGGGAGAGACAGAGGCGGAGACACTCGCGGCGGCGTGTGGAGCGGGGGGGGGGCGGGGAGCCGCGGTGGTGCGCGTCGGCCCTCCCCCTCTCGTTTCCCTTTCCCGACAAAAGAGCATTTCGTCCTCGGCTCGGCATTTATATTCGCTGCGCCCTTTTCTCCCTTTCTCTTTCTCAGCCGCACACTCGCGACGCACAGCCGTGTGACCTCAAGGCTAAATAAGTCACGGACTTTGTAAGGAATCCCGCTAAGCGAAACTTGGCAATCTTTGCCGGCCACTTTTTTTCCTCTCTCCGACGATCTCTCTCTCTCTCTCTCTTTCCGCTTTTACGCGTTGCTTTCTCTCTCTGTCTCTGTCTCACTCTCTGTACTCGACGTGGCTTGCTTCTTTTTCTTTCTTAGACAGCGGCTGTCCCGCGCCCCTCCCGACGCTGCCGTATACTTTTAATATTTCAGTAGAGTCGCTTGCTACCTGCCGGCGCACTCTCTTCTCCCTTCCCTGCCTCTCAAGTACGAGGCAAAGAAAAACGGCGAAACTGACACCATATTCCTAGCTCTCCGATGAAAAAGCCAGAGGAGTGAAGAAAGCAGAAAGAAAGAGAGAGAGAGAGGCCTATTATTCTTAAGCTCGAGTTGCCGCCGTCAACAAGTGCCCGAAGAAACTCGGAAAATGATTCATTTATTGGTATTACCTAGTGTGTCGTGTCGCACACCGTGCTGAAACTCGTAATCCCGCGTGTTTTGCCTTTATCACGATCATTATTATATCGTCGCTTATCAGTCCATCATCGTCGCTGCAACGCGACAATTTACATTAAATTTCGCCGTGTGCGTGCGGGGCGTTTATTCAAATCGACCAGGCAGCAGCAGCTTCATTCCCAGCGATCATCTCTCGCCTCTAATAAATTACACGCTGCGAATTCAGCGCGAAGAACAGAATGGACCCCTCGGCGAAAATGTGCGCATGTCCCAGCGGTCGTTCGCCGCTTTAATACGCGTACAGAGCTTTGAAATTTTCATTTCCCGGGAATTCGACGCGGTGCTGTATGCGCGCCTCTCCCTCTTTGCCGTCATAAAACGTATACCGCTCTCGTTCTCTCTTATGCGCCGAATGAGAGAACGCGGTCCAGGCACTTTGTTTTCCGGATTTTCAGCGGCACAACGACTCAGCGGTGGTTATTAAATTCCGCGGCTATGACGCGTGACTTGGGCGTTTCTGGCTTTCTAGTATTTTTTTTATTTTCGTTTGGTTTTGGAGGAGAGAGAATATGCGTCGTGCTGGATCTTGAGGTTACTCCGGTAATTAAGTCTGTTTTGATGCTATGCTACTTTTGTCAGGTTTGGGAATAAATTAAAATCGTAGGCTGACTTACTTGCTACCGATGCCAAGGTCATCCGTAGATCGAGAAGTTGTTTTAATGATCTGAAAAGAAATGTTAAACGTTAAAATTTCCTCGAATATAATGATTTTTTGTTCAAGTATAAGATTCATCAAGGCACACGTAAACCAAATCAACCCTCGACTGTACCCAACCTACATCCTCATTCGTTCCAAAAATCGTAATCCGCGATCGCAAATTCAATTAGTCAACCCTTAGAAACGTCATTTCACACTAAACGTCTCGCTTGTCCGTCTTTACTGGAAAAGCCAGCGCTCTTGCGAAGCCCGAGACTCGTTCTCTCCCTACAAGCTCGTGCAAATAAAAAGCTCTCATAGCTCCGCTAATCTGAATATGCAAACGAGCTTAGGCGTAACGTCTTCCCCGCGCAAGCTTGCTCGAGCGCAAATTCGACAGAGCATTATTTATCAAACGGCGCAGTCTCTCGGCAAACTTCGCGGCTGCAAACAGCTTCCTCCCAGGTGTATGTATATACAGCCAGTAAAAGGCCCACTTTCTCTTTCTCCATCCCTCCTTCTTCCTGTGATGCTGCTTAAGATTTCAGGCGGCATCTTCCCCGGAGTTCATGCATACTTATGACGGCAACTTTCTTTTTCACCTGTCGCGCGGCCACACGCGCTTAAAGCCAAGTTAAATCAGCCGAGCGGTACATCGGACTGAGCTTCTTCCTCCCCGTCTCCTCTCTCGCTCTCTTTCTACGCGCGATGAAAAATTTCCGAGTGCGCGCCAGGATTTCGGTAGACTTGTACCCTGGCTTTTGAATTTTATTATCGAGAAGGTGAATTAGATTGAATTATTCATTGGCCGAGAGCTTGGGTGAGAAAAGTTTCGTCGTACGGACGGATGGGGGCCGGGGGGAAGAGAGATGTTTGCCTCGTGTTTGCTCTCTCGCTGCTTCGGCCGCTGGAGATTTTCTTCGGAACGCCTGTTCTTCCCTATTTTTTTTAGTCGTTGCAGACGGAAACTAGTCGGTCATTTTTTCTTTTTTTTTCGTTATTCTCTGCCGAGAGTGAGAGAGAGAGAGAGAGAGTTGCTAATCAGCCTCGAGACGAAGATATGCCGGATATTCAAATTCCTGATGAGATTTGTACGGCCGGTTGCCGCGGTTATTTGCGTATTTCTGGATTCATGAATGCGCGAATGCGCCGTCGGTCCCAAACAAATTGCTCGGAGCCGGATATGGGCGTGCGTCATTCATTTGGCACGGGAGACAGAGAGAGAGAGAGAGAGAGAGAGAGAGAGAGAGAGACGCGCTCGCAAGCTTCCCGTACACATACGGCCATTCCCCCAAGAGCTGGGATCTAATAATAAAAAATGTCAGACCACCAGGAAAAAAGGGGTAGGGGCCGGAAAAAAAGCACCTTCGACGGCATTGCTCCTCTATCTCTTTCTCTCTCTTTCCTTTTCTGCCACTTTTTACACCGTCATGTTTTACACGGCGTTACGAGCAATCGCTGTCAGGACGGAACGCGCGATAAAAAACGACGTGAGAGGCTTGCCTCGTCCATTGCTTTCTCTCTCTCTCTCTCTCTCTCTTTCCTTTCTCACGGGATTCCAGCAATATGGCACGGCGTTTGGTGCAATCGATCAGCTCGTATCTGTCAGTGCAGTGGCCTCCAGCCTTCCCCCACTCCCTTTGGAGCAAGAGTCACGAGGCTAGCCGCGTGTGGATTCTTTCGTCGCTGCGGTGCATGGCGATTGAACGAGGCGTGTACGCGAATACTTGTTTCTCGGCGAGTCTACAATTTTCAAGCTCGCACGCATGATCGATCGGGAATTTTTGAGAAGTACGCGCACTAAGCTGTTGCTCGGTAATAATACATTATCGCGAATATAAAAAACTTGCCTATTAATAGTTCGAATTAACGCCTCACCATTTCCGCAATCTTATTTCCGAATCTTAGTTAACGTCAAAAATAACAAAATCTTCAGATTATATAATTCAGCAAAATTTAAATACTCAACAGCGATACTTGCAAACTCCTTCCCCCTCTCCCTTCGCAACTTTCGACAAGATAAGCGCCGAAAATCATAACTTATATAACGTTGCGTTTAACTTTTACCTCGGCGTATATATAACACCATCCAACCGAAAATTTATCAAAAACCAAGCCGCAAACGAGAACGGGGAGGGAGAAACCTCAAACGTCGAAAGCCGAGGCGCGTCGCCGAGGTCTAGCGCGCGCGCTCAGCAAAATATAAGCCGAGGGGCAATTTAGTAGCGCGCCTAATTAACCCCCCCCGCTCATCGTTGCGGCGAGTAGCGGTCGGGCGCAATAATAATTTAATTCGCCGTCGCCTCGACAATAGCTCATCAGTCCAGGAGGTATATAGGCCCCAGCATGTGTGTGTGTGTCGATCCTTTCCCCTCGCCTCCTTGCAAATAAAAGGATGCATTATTAAAGCCAGACGCGGAGCTTTTATACGAAGCCAGTAGCCGCGGTGACAACTCCTCACTCTACACTAGGATTGAGCAATTTTTCGTCTCGAGCTTCCTTGGTATTATTTCGCGTCCCCCGACGCTATGCTTCTGTATTGTTAATGTTGAATCGCCGCTCGACGCTCCGCTGGATTTGAACAAGTTATTCTCGTTTCTGCGATTTGTCAGGGGTTATGCTTCAGTAGGAAATGGTTGTATTATTCCTGCTCGCTTTTCCAGATGTTTTGATAAAATTTTTGCCTTTTTTTCTTTGACGCGAGGATTATAAATGTTTTATCTTTGGACAATGTTGCTATTAGATCGTATATACCGAAAGAAGAAGAAGCCTGATTTTGGCTTTGTCAATAGTAGAAGCGGAAGTGAGAAGTTGAAAGATTTGAAATGAGACAGACGAATATAAGGACGGTAATGGCCGAGGATGTTTGAAGTTGAGCGAAAACTTTGAGCGAACTAGCCAACAAGTTAAGTGCGAAAGTCGGTCAGTCGAGTGGTCGCGAAACTTGTGCTTTCATTTTTATTGAATTTGCCGCGCGTGAGCGCGCGAGTCTTATCTAAATTTTATGGTCCATCCACGCTACGGGGGAGAAAAAAAAAGAAGAAGCGTAGAACGCGCATAAGGGGGAGGGGAGAAAGGGAAAATCTAGATTGGCTGGAGCAAATGACAAACGACGATATTTCGCCCAGCCTGGAAAAAGCTCTCATTACGTATTTATAGGAGAATTCCAAGCCATCACGAACGCACGCGAGAGTAGGAGAGACCCATAAGAAATGTCCCACCATTTGCCATTTGGACAACCCTACTGCTCTCCCTCTCTTTCCGTCACTTTCTTGGATTTGTATTTTTCATGCGTGACGCTTCTTTGTTTCCCCCCGCACTCTATTATAAATCATGGACAATTTTCGTCCAACGATTACTCTCTACCCCTGCATCGAATCGAGCTTTCGTCGACGAGAACGAAAACGAAAGCAGCGAGAGCAGCCGTCGAATACGATTAAACAAGCAAACTTGTTATTCCCACTTAATCCCCAATATTTTCATCGAGCAAAATTTCAAAAATCAACAGATCAAATCGATATACGCATATAAACACCAGAGCCGTTTGCCGCTAGAATAATAGAGATCTGCCACTCTATACATTCTCAGCCACGCCGTTGTTGGCCAAACTGGTATTTGTACGCGCCTCGTGTGTATGGGTGTCTGTATGTGCACGGAGGTTGTCAAACAAAGCTCGCGACGACCGAAGTCGAATAACGAGCGATACACGCGAGCCTTGTATACATATAATCCGATGAAAAACAAAGCTCCGAGTCCCCGGCAGCACCTGTATTTTTTCATCGGCCTACGCCGCTCCGGGTATGGAGCTTGCTAATCTGCATAAATCGCGAAGGGCGTGCAGCCACACTCGGCCAACTACAAAGTTACTTCTCCACCTTCTAAACCCCCTCGGTTTTTCTTCAGCTCCTTCCCATCCCTTCCACTCGCCAAGATCTTTATGATGGCAATAAAGCCGTTGGGTGAGCTTGCGAACGCGCCGTTTTCGGGCCGAGCTTCCAGTTACAAACGACCATCGGCTTTCGTGCGTGTGCGCGCTCGCCTACCAGCAGGAGCAGGGGAGGAGGAGGTTATATAACTCTCCGAAGTGAAAAACTGGCTGCCGGAAGTTTGCGAAAGGCGCAAGCTCCCCTTCTCTCTCTTTCTCTCTTTTTATCGTAATATCTATCTAATTAGCTGTGGCTGAGAAAAATGAAATTTTCAGAGGAGCTAAACTGATATTTATTAAACGCCCGGCTAATGCAAAGTGCCCAGGTAAGCATGAGATCGTTTACGCAAGCCCCGGCGAGCGTCGATTACGGACGGAGCGTTTCAAAAAGTATCAGAGGCAGCGACGATAACGCGTCTCGGTTTATATTTCGTCGTTTCCAACACTAGTCGCCGCGGTGGTTCGCCCGTCATTTGTCAGTTACGCAGCAACAGCTGTCTCTCGCGTTAAACAGCGCCCCTTCCTCCGTTATACAGCCAACCGGCAGTCATAACACGAGCCCTTCTCTCTCTCCATATACCCTCACGTGCACCAGCGGTTGCGAAACAGCGGACAAGCGCGAAATGCAAAGGGCCGTGTGAATGCCCGATTGAAGATTGCCGGCGCGAATGTTGTTAAGCGACGCTACTCTGTTGGCTGCCAGAAAGAGAGAGAGTGAGAAGCGGAAATACCACGAGCGGACCACGCGACCTCTGTTAACCCGTGCTATACAGGGTCAAACGAGCTTGATGAATTGGTCCTTGAGGTTCTTTTATGATTTCGGTTATGAGTGTATTTGTACGAACTTTTTTTAGCTTGAAATTTTTATAACCGGAGCTGCTTGAAATAAGTGTTACAGTGAGAGGAAGTGGTATAAAACGATTATGGTCAGCCAGTGGATATTTAGTTATAGCTGGCTCGAAATTATTACTTTCTCATTGTCAAGAAGAAACTAACGTGTCAGTTCTCGAGTTAACGTAGTAAAATATACATTTAATATGACGCGCGTTGTGTATATCTGTGTTATTTATCACGCAATATCTCCTTGTGATTTATGACGAGGAGCATAGGTGAAATTCGCGCGCGATTAATGAGTGTAATGCGAAATTCGACGCTTGAATACGTAGACGCCGACTTGAGAGCGAGCACATATGTCTTGGGCGGTATTTCATTAATCGTTCGTCGCTGCGTGACGTGGTTCGTAAATTATAGCGCATTATCGCGATATCATTCTATATCTGTACCGTAGAAAGTAAAGTGAAATTCTCAACGGAACGTAATAATTGCGAGAAACAAAGGGAGCATCAATATGAAAATAAAAAAAAAATTAACCATCTCCCGAGTTTTCCATCGCGCGCTCTTATCCGACACCGCAAAACCGGCTTTGGGAATCGAGCGCTAAAGGCAGCGAGCCGAGCGGTGCGACGTGCAAGTGAAGGACGAAATTCGCGAATGATAATTGAATGTCACGCGTCTATCCGATTCGCAGTCAGAATGAGGCAGAGGTTGCAGGAGGACGGAGAGGCAAACGCGTGTGAGACAGAGGCGAAAGATACACTGATAGAAATTATATAGGAAATTTTACTATTTTCCTAGCAACCGGCCGAAATAGAAACAAAATAATCTTATTTGATATGTAAAAAATACTTGTTACTACGTCTCCTACGAAAAATTACTATTTTCATTTGTAAAAATGATGGTTAGAGGGCGCGAAACGCGTTGTCCTTACATAATTTCTTACAAAAAATAGTAAAATTTATGGACATTGAGAATGCAAGAGCCGCACGGACCTCGGAGAAAAATCCGCGGACCTCGGA
>JAPYYQ010004629.1:0-11725 GCA_030522585.1 Anagyrus pseudococci
TTGCAGTGTCGTCAAAATCAGCTGGACTGATTTTGGCGACATTCAATGTTTTTATTTTTTTCTTTTTCGTTATAAAAATTACGTCTCAGGACGTAACACTAAAAAGCAAAAAGAGATAACGACATGCTTTTAGAAACAAAGTTGCTTGTTTTTTTCATTAGTTTAAGAATCTTTTATTTAAAAAAATCAATTTTCACTCCAATAACCTTAAAAAATCGTTTTTCGCTATTTTTTAGCAAAAAAAATCGATTTTTTATTTTTTTTTCGCTATCAAAAACATTTTTTGCGCCAAGTCTGATAACAGATTTGGATTCTGCGTCGGAAAATACATTAAGATAGAAATTTTCAAATTATTTTGATAACGCAATTAATTTATATTGAATTAATAAGAATTCAAAATATTGAGCTTTAGCGTGCTGTAGCTTCCGTACCGAGGGTGATGGGACCATGGTTACATTCGAAAAAATGCTAGTTTGGGTTGGTACTACAACCCCCACTAGTCACATCGCGGCGCCCAGGAAACCGTTAACTCCCCATTGAAATATTCATGGTTAACCCATTAAATCCTAAGCCGAATCTAGGCTAGATAGCATCCATCTAACTATCTAAACCGTGTCTTTAAAAAAAATACCCCTATTTTTTCTCATGTCATTTGCAATTGTTTCTAATAAATTATTTAAACAAATAGATATGAAAGTCGGAATTCCGAAAATATGAGAGCGGCAATCGATTCTACGGGAAAACATTTTTTCCTCAGACTTCAATTTGTTAGTGTAAAATTGCAATAAACAAATGCATTATCATTGACACACCCGGACCGCGTCATATCCAGAGCCGAATCTAGGCTAGATAGCATCCATCTAACTATCTGAACTGTGTCTTTTTATAAAAAAATACCCCTATTTTTTCTTATGTCATTTGCAATTGTTTGTAATAAATTATTTAAACAAATAGATACTAAGGTCGGAACAAATTAAAGTCTGAGGAAAAAATGTTACTTACATTTTTTTCATGATTTTTCCCGTAGAATCGATTGTCTCTTTCAGATTTTTAAAATTCCGACTTTGATATCTATTTCTTTAAATCTATACTTACTATATATTAAAATTCCTAAGCCGTCCAGGATCCGCCGTCCGCATTACTTACAAACATTAAATGTTAAATAACATTTTATTTTTAAAACCGATTTTTTTCGCGGAAGTTTTCCTCCAATCTTGCGCCATGACGTCGACTACCTGGTAACTACTGTCACGAGACGTTCCAGAAAACACCCGAACATCTGGCTAGGTTGTCGACGAAGGTGTCCTGGGATCGGTTACATAAATTTTCTTTTCCTTGTGGGCATTGTCTCTTGACATTCGGAAATGCACATTATCAAATCTACACATGACGTGAGTCAGGTCGATGATAACGGTGCCTAGGTCGACCGCTACAGGAAGTATTGCATATTATCGACTCTATCCGCGGCATAGGCAGACCTGATGGGTCAGGTCGCCGATAACGGTGCCTAGGTCGACCGCTACAAGAAGTATCGCATATTAACGTCTCCACACGTGGCGTAGGTACTACTGGTAAGTCGGGTCGCCGGTGACGTTGTCTGAGTTGACTGCTATAGGAAGTATCGCTTATTTTTTACGCTACCCACGACGGTGGCAAACCTGGTGGATCAGGTCGCCGAAAATGATGTCTAGGTAGACCGCTACAGGAAGTATCGCTTATTTTCTACTCTACCCGCGGCGGAGGCAGGACTGGTGGGTCAGGTCGCCGATGACGGTGTCTAGGTCGACCGCTACAGTAAGTAAAGCATATTATCGTCTCTACTTATGATGTAGGCACTCTTGGTGGGTCGAATTGCGGATAACGGTGTCTAGGTCGACCGCTACAGGAAGTATCGCATGTTATCGACTCTACCCGCGGTTAGGCAATCCTGGTGTGTCAGGTCGCCGATGACTTTGTCTGCTATAGAAAGTATCGCAAATTATCGTCTCTATCCGCGGCATAAGCAGATCTGATGGGTCGAGTCGCTGATGACGGTGTCTAGTTTACCGCTACAGGAACAAAAGCATATTATTGTCACAACTTGTGGCGTAGGTACCACTGGTGCTTCTAATCGCCGATGACGGTGTCTATGTCGACCGATACAGAAGGTATCGCATATTATTGACTCTATCCGCGGCGAAGGCAGACCTGATGAGTAAGGTCGCCGATGACGGTGTCTAGGTCGACCGCTATAGGAAGTAAAGCCAATTATCGTCTCTACTTGTGGCGTAGGCACTCCTGGTGTGTTGGGTCGCCGATAACGATGTCTGGGTCGACCGTTACAAGAAGTAGAGCATATTATCGTCTCTATTTGTAGCGTAGGCACTCCTGGTGGGTCGGGTTGCCGATGACGGTGTCTGGGTCGACCGCTACAGGAAGTATGGCATATTATCCACTCATCCGCGGCGTAGGCAGACCTGATGGGTTCGGTCGCCGATAACGGTGTCTAGGTCGACCGCTACAAGAAGTATCGCATATTAACGTCTCCACACGTGGTGTAGGTACTACTGGTGTGTCGGATCACCGATGACGTTGTCTGGGTTAACTGTTACAAGGATTAGGTTGCCGATGACGGTGTCTATGTCGACCGCTACAGGGAGTAAAGCATATTTTCGTCTCTACTTGTGACGGAGGCACTCCTGGTGGGTCGGGTTGCCGATAATGGTGTCTGGGTCGACCGCTACAGGAAGTATCGCGTATTTTCTTTTTTTCGCGGCTTAGGCACTCCTGGTGTGTCAGGTCACCGATGACGTTGTCTGGGTTGACTGCTACAGGAAGTATCGCTTATTTTTTACTCTACCCGGGGCGGAGGCAGACCTGATGGGTCGAGTCACCGATGACGGTGTCTGGGTCGACCGCTACAGGAAGTATCGCATATTATCGACTCTATCCGCGGCGTAGGCAGACTTGATGGGTCGAGTCGCCGATGACGGTGTCTAGATGATTTTTTCGATTTTCGAATCTCCTAATTGTATTTCCCCCCTTAAGAGGACGTCGGAGTCACCTGCTTTATCAACAAGTCGCAAATTCGGTTCCGAACTGTACGGCTCGAAAAATGCTCCAATCAAGGTGAAATTTCACAGGCTTACTCAAAATAAGCTGTAGAATTGCGCTCTGGAGCTACTTTTTTCAAAAAAAAATTTTTTTGAAAAAAGTAGCTTCAGAGCGCAATTCTACAGCTTATCTTGAGTAAGCCTATAAAATTTTAGCTTGATCATAGCATTTTTCGAGCCGTAAAGTTTGGAACCGAATTTGCGACTTGTTGATAAAACAGGTGACTCCGACGTCCTCTTAATTGACTAAAATGTTGTGTAAAGTCTGATTTACACAATTTATGTACTGATAAGTGTATACATTCCAGTTTTAACTCAAAAATTGTGTTAGAACTTGAAATTATTTTCAACTGTGTACAAGTTAATAGGTGACAAGTAATTTTTAAATCCTTGTTTTGCTAATCATTTATATTTTTTAATTTAAAAAACCAAGACCGGTACAATTATCCACTCGGCGCGAGCGTCAGCGAGTGTTGATTCTTCGCTAGTAAAATAAAATTAATGAGTAATCATGATAATGCATTAACTATTTAAAACAACGTTAAATTTTAAAACTTTGAGGGTGCATAGCAAAAAAAAAACAAGGCAGCGTTAGGATCTAGAACTCAAGGATTTTTCATTTGGTACCATAACAAGCCTCCGCCCAAATTTCAGAAAGTTCATGACCCGAAACCCATATCTTCTCCTTGTTAGAAGGAAATAAAGTTTTTAAATCTGTTGAACTAACAATGTTAAATCTTTAACTCATCTCATTTTAGCCCCGCCCTACACATGATTTAGGTATTGAAAAATTTCTTTTTTAAGTATCTTTACGATTTTAGGAGGTATTCGGAATTCGAACATTATTTGGTTACAAAATTAAAAACGTAAATTGCTTACTTGGGGGCGAAAAATCTTCGTCAAATGAAGCATCCTTCATGTCGTCATCTAAAACTGGCTTATTCAAATTGGATTCTATAATATTGGTTTGAGTAATATACTCAGTCGGTTTGGTTGTGGTTTCTTTAGACCAATGTGATGATTCATCATTTTTGTCAGATTGGTCAGTACATGTCTTTTCCACTGCAACAGTTTAATTAACATATTTTATTTTCTAAAGTAATAAAAATAAAAATTAAAAATACTGTACACATTTTTTAAAAATTAGTAATAATTAATAATAAGAAACAAATACATTGACATAGACAAATGTAAGATAACTTAATGATATCGTAACTTAAGAGATCGTGACTTTAAGGCTTGGAGTCGTAAAAGATCTTTCAGAATTTTTCAATCATGGGAAATAGATACATGGAATTCCAGCGTTACAGGTTTACAATCGATGTAAATGTGTAAGCTCGATAGCTGCTGTTTCTTATGCCACGGGATCAATTATAGATCAGCTAATTGCGCCCAAAGGCTATGACGGGGGATCAGGAGTAAATACTCCAGCGTTTCCCAAAAGGCATAGGGTCGATAGAGCCAGAGTTAGCATTCGGGCAAACAGAATCGATAAAAAAAATCAAGCCGTTTGAAGCGTTAGATTCATAGCCGTTAGAACTCGGTAACGAAGAAGAGAAAATCTTACAGGCATTCGGATGAAATTAGAGATCTTAGATTGAAGCCGAAAGGAGCGTTGTGAAAAGACGGGATGTTTCACGAACACGGTAGTGACAACATCTCGTGGAAGTTAGTATCGATAAGGAGGATGGATGGAAAACCGGGATTTTTCATTTTTGATCGGACGGACACCCCGACCTCAAAGCCGCAGAGGGTTGTGCAGCTATGAGTGGGAAGAAAGAAAGTAAGAGAAGCGTAAAAAAAAAACACGGCATAGTCGAGACAAGCTTGTTGGCTGTAAGCGAGAGAAGACAAAGAATAATTCTGAAAAAATTGCCGCATAAAGAAGAGGCCGATGATGGAGTAGAGTGCGAAGAAGATGACGTAGCGTGGGCTGCCTTAGAAAATTGAAAATTTCTATAGATAGATTTGAGTTGGAATGCATTACAAAGCGTTGCTAGGTACCAGAGTGATGATTTCCTTGATAGATCGGGATATCTGAAAAAAGTTCAAAGATAGACTAAAAAGCTGTGATACGGCTATAAAGAACGTAAAATGTGGAGTGGGGTGACGTTGGTTTTCGGAATGGTGCATGAGGAATTCGAAATAGATGGGCAGGTAAAGGGAGCACCTTTTAAGGCTGTCCCATTCTTGCAACAAAACGTGATCATTGGCATGGATTTTTACTAAAATTAAGAATTTAAATTGAGATAATGTTGAGCAAAAATCTGTGGCGAGTACATGAGAGCGAATGGAGAACGTTCTCGGGATTGAAGGTAGGCTCAGAGATAACGTTGTACGAGGAATACGCGAGTACCTCTAAAATAAACGATTGACAGAAAAGCGTAATCGAAAATCAGTAAGGGAAGCGCTGGTTTTGGACACTAGTACGCTGGAGTGCACATTGCTAAAGACTCTATTTTTGTTCTCTTTTTTTGTGAAAATTATATATATATATATATATACATCCTTACAATACAAAAGTAGAAATGAATTAAATTTAGTATCAACACGTATCTCGATATAGTTATTATTTTACTAGATTAAACTTTGACATTATTCCTTCATCAAGAGACTGAGGATTAACAACTAATAAT
Organism: Anagyrus pseudococci; assembly: GCA_030522585.1. Taxonomy (NCBI): domain Eukaryota; kingdom Metazoa; phylum Arthropoda; class Insecta; order Hymenoptera; family Encyrtidae; genus Anagyrus; species Anagyrus pseudococci. The sequence continues at coordinate 5,729 of JAPYYQ010004629.1, forward strand.
CAAGGTAAAAATTCCTTTATTAACGCGATAAGCTCTCGAGCCGAATCCCAAATAAACGCGCCTCTTCTTAGATTTGAACGCCACGCTTAACCTTACTCGTGTGCAAGCCGCTTGGCATTTTGGGCAACCGTATCTAATTTTCCCCTTCCTCGGCATTATTATTACTATTACTAGAAAGAAAATTAGCTGAGCATCATAATATATTTGTGTTCAGATATTATTTAAGTTGTAACACTTCTTCCAGGGAGAGCTTAAGCATAATTTACATAATTGTGATTTATGTATTAATATTTCTGATATTTTTTTAGCATTTGAGCATTATCTGATGCTTCTGGTTGTGTTATTTGACAGTTATAACGCTAATGTAAATCAGAGTTAACTAGCGCTCGACTGTATTGGATTAGACAGCTAGATATTCATTTTTTGCGACAGTTTCATCAATCTTTTGTTTACTAATGAACTAAACGATAACTTTAAAAAAGTGTCTTACGATCCCCTGGATAAGATAGGTTAAACTTTGAACATGCTTTGTAAGAAGAAGCAGGATGTGAATATCATGCCTGTATTTTAACATTAATGAACCGCCTTTAAGATTTGATAGAAGAAAAACACTTATTTGAGAAAATGCTACTTACTTGGACTTTTAGAAATTTGTCCAGTTGAAACTTTCGCTCGTTTCCTTGTTTTAGTAAAACCCAGAGTATTTTCCTTTTTATAGTTTACATTTTCAATAGACTTTACTATAGAAAGCGGTCGAGATGTATCATTTATCTTGAATTTTTCATTTTCTTTGTGACTTTCAGAGTTTTCCAAACTAAAAGGTCTTTTTTTAGATTTTATTTGAGTTTCGCTTACCCTTGTTTTTTCTTTTTCAGTCTCATTGACATAATCTGAAAATTAAAATACAATAATAACGTTTTTTATAGTAAAAGCTTTTATTATATTTTTATTTATTTTGCAACTTTGAAAGTAGCAACCTTATAACGTGTATGTGTCGTTCAAAGAAATTCTCCCTATATTATAAAAAAATCGTTTTGCCGCTGCCATGTGGGAAAAAAGTACCGCCTCAAATGAACCACCTCCTAGAGCCTTTTGAGCATTACCTCTTATATGGTGCTCTTAAGACAGTTCTTTTAATACTAACTGTTGCGTGGCAATGAAGATGTTGCCACGCCAGCGCTTTATTTCCCTATTGGATCGTCAGTCGCCCGTGCGACTACTTCGTTCACGTTTCCCGGCTCCGTACGGGCTCCGGCGGGTGAACGCTACCGTGCATTTTCTAACAAGATGATAGCAAAGATAGTTAAATAAAGGGCCCTACTAATAAATCTCAGATAAGATCTCAGATAAGATCTCACCTGACATGTCAGGCCAAAACGTCAGCTGAGGTCTCAGCTGAGATTTCACAAACATCAAATTTTGTTGTATAAATTTCTAATAAATTGCAATTGACAGCTAAGGTAAGGTGGTTTTAGAGATTTAAAAAAAAATTGTCATATAGAAAATAGTATTCAAGTGAATCAAGACTACTGCATGCAGTAAAAACTTCATTTATAATTTTGATATAAATTGAACTTAAATTAATTCTGGTATCATCTGTTGTGACGCTTGTCATTGTTATCTCGTAAGACATAAACTTATTAATAAAATGCTTGTTACAGCTACCACATTTGCAAATCGGTGGAAAATTTATATTTCTGAACACAATAGAAGCTAATTAACTCAACTCAAGAAACAAGAATTGAAAAGAGGATAAAATATATAAAATACTTTTAAAAGTTGTTTTTTTCCATACGTTGTCCAAAAACATTACCACAAAGTGACTTATGTTGATAATCATCCATAAAAACTAGCGAGGTATCCTCGCTTGCTAACGCTCACTCGGTTTGATTTGAAAATTTTAGAAAAAAACCATTAAATAATTTATAATTTCAGTATATTTTTTTTTGTTATATTTTTATATCTTCACCAGCATTAATTTTAGTTTATAACTATAAATACTTTTTTCTGCATGATAAATTATTTTTAGATTCTCTAAAACCAATTTTTTAGTGCGTGACGACAGTGACGCACTACATTACCAAAGCCAATTCAGTAAAAACTACCTTATATTTGTACTGGTTAACATATCAAATAAAAGTTAATGGTTTGCTAAAAAAGCAGCTAATATATCAGATTGAAAATCTGTGTACTTGTGACTTATTTGTAGAAAATCTTGGTAGATTTTTTGTTAAGCTAGTTTATTTGTAATTATAATTTAGATATTTTACTAAGTATAAGATATATAAGTATATAATCTAAAGACTTACCTAGGTTTTTAATAGCATCATTCGAGAGCTTTTTTTTCACATCCTTATTAATCAAAATATTACGGCTTGTCATATCTACAAATGGAATTTTTGTATCACTTGTTTTTTTGTATTCAAAAATTTTATTTTTAGCAACCTCGTCACCTGAAAAAACGTAATTCATTACATAACGAAAACACCTGTTGATTTTCTCCATTTCAAAAAATTAAAAAGATTGTATTGAGTTTGTTTGCTTATCTCCGTTGAAATTATAATAGGTGTGATAGCCGATGTTCGGATTTTCAGTAGAATTTTCTACTTAGTATAGATTCTATTAAGTAGAAAATTCTACTGAAAATCCGAACACTGGTGATAGCCGACATTGATTATTTGAGATCTACGGTCATAATCTATGAATAAATGTATAAACAAAATGTAATTTGCTACGAGTTTTGACTAAATGTCGTTACGTGGCGCTAGTGCGCATTTAGCATCAGCAGTCTTTAATATTGTAAAATGGCTTGTAAACCCAAAGTATTAGCCAATAAAAATTTATTAAATTGAATTGACAGCAGTGTTCAAATTTATAGTAGAATTTTCTACTCATTATAGATATTAGTAAGAGGAAAATTCTACTAAAAATCCGAAAAGTGAGCATCAGTAATCCAATTTACAGTGAAATACTACTGTCAATGACTGTGAATTTATGTTGGCAAGAGTGCACGACCGAAAGAAGAAAAATTAAGTTACCGTTTAGTTTAATAACCAGGGATGTGAGCGGTCAAAACGTCGGTCAATTGACGCGGAAATTGACGGTCATGACTCTGACCTGACGGCGTTTGAATTTTTTGACCATGACAGTTAATTGACTCTGATAGTCAGAAAAAATCTTTGACTGTCAAACCTGCATTTATATAGACGAAGAGGAGTAAGTTTGCAAATGAAATTTATACTTCGCGCCTTTTTTTGACGCCATAACTGTTACGAACGTACTATACATACGAGCAGTTAAAAGCTTATCAGCCACAACAAGGTGCTAAAGCGCATTCCGCTGTTAGCTATTTACATAAGTCACCTGCAAAGTGTGAAAAATTAAGGCTAAGAACTTCACTCAATGGGTAAGTTGTAATAACAAAACGGGGCGGGGCCCAGAGGGCCCGTGTCGCGATGAAAATAAGCGCGAAGGCTGGCAAGCAGTGATTGTTTCGCAATCGACTGAGGAGGTTCGATACTAGACCTCCAACGCACGCAGTAATTGGTGTCCAAAGACCCAAATTTTTGACGTCAATTGACAGTCAATTGACGGTTAAATTGACTCTGACGTCAGAAAAATTCTTCTGACCGGTCAATCATCCCTGTTAATAACAGCTTGAAAACAACTGCACATACCCCGCACATTTCTGCCAACCTAATCTGTCTACTACTGAATTAAGAATTCTAATAAAAATCCGAACTCAGTTTAGCATATGTACAGTTATATAATATGACTGTCAATCCCAATAAAATCAATGCTCGTGACATCTTAATCTTAGCTGGAAGGGGGATCACAGATAAAGCTTTAGTGTCTCATTTACTATTGTGTAAGTAAAGTTTTATTCTTTGTGTGAGAGTAAAACAATAATCGCAATAAATACATACATTTTTCAAGTTGTGTATAGTTTTCCCACATAGAGAGAAGTTTTTCCTTGAAAACAAACGGCTCCCGTATGGCTAAAGTCGGGGCTTTTACACGTAACGTATGATAACGCAATGTATATTCAAAGCAAATGATTAACAGCAAATTAAAATATAGTAACGATAAATATGTGATTCTATTGATCTTACGGGGCCACGTATATTTTGAAAATGAAAAAACAAATTTTTATTTTCAAGCGACGTTTCGCCGACTTGGTTGGTTGATCTCTTCAGGCTGTATTTTAAACACTCAAAATAAATTGATCTCAAAATAGTTAGAGTACAAAGATGTCTTCAACAATTGCAACAAGTTAATACCTTGCATAACACTGAAGGAAATTTTGCGCAGCGATAGTGTTGGCTGTGCTCAGCTGTTTATTTATTTATACTAATTTCAACTCTATTGATACGCCTAAGTGGTCGCGGAAATCGAAAACGATTTCCCGCCCACCTGTGCGAAATAAGCCGATATATAAACATAAACAAAGTCTGGAGAGACTCGGCTGCGTGCTGTTATGTGTGATGTAACAAAAGACATCTCGCTAACCTCTCTCCAGAATTCAAATCTTTGTATTCACTATCTTTTAGCTGTTTACAGGTGCCACGGTGGTGTGGCACTGAGCCGGAAGAAGAGACGCCAAAGGTGAGGGTAAAAAAAGAAACACAAGAAAGAGCGTGCATGCTGGATGGCGCGCCAGATAGAGATCAACCGACGCGAGCACAAGTTAGCTGCCGTATAAGATTTTGTGTGAGAGACCGAGCATTTCGGGCAAATGCGTGTGAAAGGCAGTGGGATCAGGACGAGGTGGGTCAGGTTCCCCAGGTCTTCGACGTATTTGTGGCTAGAAGCACCGTGCATTTTTAGAAGTGAATGGAGTGACGTGCGAGCGACATCGGTAGCATATCGCTCTCTCTCTCTCTCTCTCTCTCTCTCTCTCTCTCTCTCTCTCTCTCTCTCTATCTCTATCTCTAGTAGTAAAGCCCGTCAAACACTTTAAGACTCAGGCCAGGGGCCCGGATGGGATTCCCCTTTGTGTTGTTGAGTCAGACCTTCCCTAGATATGTGATATTCTTCGTGAGATTTTCAACTCCTCTCTTTGTACCTCTCGCTTTTCTTCCTGTTGGAAGAAGTCGCTCGTCATTCCTATCCGCAAGGTCAAGACCCCGAGCTGCTTGGCTAACTACAGGCCGATCTCGCTCTGCTCCTTTTTGTCTAAAGTCCTTGAGCATCTAGTCCACTGCCAGATATCTGCCTTTCTTGAGGAGCATAACATTATGAATGTTCTGCAGGCTGGCTTTCGAAGAGGGCATAGTGCTCAAACGGCATTGCTTAAGTTGACTAAGAACATGATGAGGGCGATGGACCGACGCCATGTGGGCATGCTCCTCCTATTTGATTTTAGTAAAGCGTTTGATACTGTTAGGAAAATCAAACAATAATATCAATTAAACATTCTAGGTTTATTTAATCTCTTTCTCTTACATAGTTTTAGTTTACAAGTGAGCGAGTGAGCTGCTCTGCTCGACCAACGAGACTGAGTCTCTTCCTTTCGATGTTTTGATTTTAATATTCGCCTGAATACACTCACATGTCCTCACAGTCGCGCGCACCACACACACACACACATCTCTCCCTGGAAAGCTATATGAATTTGCGTTTCTTAACACGCCTCCTCAAATTCATACTAGCTATTCTGTTTCACTCTAGATTCAGACGCTCTCTTAAGTTTGTAAACTTGACCCTACCCAAAGCTTTTGTACATACATCGGCTATGTTATTTTCAGTTTCGATTTTTATTATGTCTATTACTTGTTTCTTATAATTTTCATGAACAAAGTGATAATGTATTTCAATGTGCTTTAAGTTTTTAGTCAGGTTTCCAAATTTTGCTATATTAATTGCGCTTGAGTTGTCTTCAAAAATCTTAATTGGTACATTTATTTTAATTTGAAAGTCTTTTAATACTTCGATTAACCATAGTATTTCGCTAACTGATTCCGATAATGCTATATACTCTGCTGCTGTAGATGATTT
>JAPYYQ010004636.1:0-11219 GCA_030522585.1 Anagyrus pseudococci
AATGTAATTGAATGTAGTATTTCATTGCAAATTCATTAAATATATTTAAGTTTGTGCAGTAAAACTACATTAAATTTAAAGCAATTTTTTACAGTGTAGAGTAGCCTTGTAGAAGCGAGGCGGAGCGAGAAAAACATTTGGGGGAAAAAGCGGAGTGAGCGAGAGAGAGAGAGGAAGAGAGCGGCCACGAGGAGGCCGGCAGGCCAGGGGAGGGGGGGGGGTAGAGAGGGAAAAGCAGCAAACGAGGAGCGCGCGCGGAAAACGACGGCGCGGCGGTGGCGGCGCGGCGAGGGAGGGAGGAGAGAGAGAACGGGGACCGGCTAGAAAAAAAGAGAGAGAGAGAGAGAGAGACGGAGAGATATGGCGATGCGATCGTCGGGATAGGGCTCCGCCGGCGGAGCAAGGGAGACGGAGCAACGGGGGGCTGGCTCTCGGTCTATGAGCCTAAGCAAAACTACACGCTCGAGCGCCGCGAGCGCTTAGACTGACGCGCACTCGCGAGCTCTGCGAACGCGAGGCCAAGCTGCAGTCTGCATCCTGCTCTCTCCGCCTCCGCTCACCGCCGACAGCCGCTCTCCTCTCTTTCGCTCTCGGCAGCCGCACTCCTCTCTCCTCGCTCGTGCACCTCTGCGGATTAGCTTGCTGCTCCGCGCGAGGCCCTCTGCTCCGATCGGCAGCCTCTATACCAACAGGACACAGTGTTTGTTTTTTTGTTTTTTCAAAACAAAGAGTGACGCCGCCGGTAGATTGTTGTACTTGCCAGCAAGAGACTTGCGCGACTCGTTCGAATTCGGCGCGGACTTGCGAGGCTGAGGATCGCCCCTCGCCAGATAAGTCCAAGTGACGGCAGAGCTTGGCCGTCGTCGGTACTAGTGCGAACAACGGAACGAGGGGGAGGATCAATCAAGTCTCATGAGGAAAAAATGCCTTCGTGGTCCGCCCGGGAAAGTTCATCAACCGCAGCCCTCTGACCTGCAGCAGTTCAATCGGCATCTGCACAACGGAGCGCCAGCCGAGCTGAGCCTGGGCTACGGACAACTCGAGCAGCAGCCGCCACGAGAACTAGTTGCCGAGACTCGAGGTGAGTTTCATTTGAGTTCATTTGAGTTTAATCAAAGGAGCAAATTCAAAGTACGCCCCTGCGAGAGCGAGCAGGAGCCGACGAGTCCTCGCGGCTGACGCATCGCGCGCTCGAACCACTTGCTTTTCGCGCGCGAATCCCGCCCGAGGGTGGGGGCCGATCGCAAACACGTGCGAAGCTACCAAGCGGCGCGCGCGGGGTCGCGAGAGGTCGTAGTTTCGCGCGTGCGCCCGGCTGCCTTTCGGCTCTACAACCTCCGCTATTTCGCCCGTCGAACGTACGCGCGAGATCGGCGCTCCTTCTCTCTCTCTCTGTGCGCGCTCCTCGCTCGGTTTCTCTGCATGCGTGTGCGAGTCAGGCTCTCTCTCTCTCTCCCCCTCTCTCTCCGCTGGCGATTTACGAGCCCGATAAAAATTGGCCGTTTACGTTCCGCGTGCGTGCGTGCGGCGCGCGTCTGTGTATGGGCCAGTAGTCATCATAGGCCGGCAACACGCGCACCGTGCCTTTCTCTCGCACTTCCGCCGGGTTCTCCCTTATGCCTGATCCCAATAAACACACCTTTCTTACGTCCATCTAAAAGACAAACCTAAGAATTTTCGACTTTTCAATGATGCCGTAGATACGCACTTATTGCATGCGCCTCTATCCTGTTTGCGCCAAGATCCCTTTCTTCCTCTCTCTCTGCCTATCTCAGTTTGCTTCTGCTTAGTGTAGCATTTGCCACGTCCCCGTTTTTGCGCCGCAGGAATTCCTGCTTCCTTCCCTTTTACGGCGCCGCTTTATCGAGCCCCCTCCCCGCAGCCTGAGCCTCCTCATCGCCCCCTCCCGTGCTCCGCTCGGCGCGAACAGGCCGGGAAAATACCAGGCCTTGTTGTTGTCGTCGCTCAGCCAAACGAGTCGGCTATAACAGAGCTAGCTCCGTTAAATTTTCGGCTAACGCCTACGCGCTATATACGCTCTTCTGGCAAACGAATGAGGGGCAAGGGCTGGCTCGGAGGGGAGCCGCACAACTTGCCGAACTGCGCATCTTGTGCCGAGCCGATTATTTTGGCATTAGAATGGGGAGGAGCGGCCGGAGGGGAGAGCGAACTTGGAGCTCTCGCGATAAACTCTCCCCCCCCTCCCCGCCGCCTCGCACTCTCTTCGAACTACTCGCATAATTGCCAGTGGAAACCTCATGCCCTATAGTGACGCGATAATTTTTTTTTGCTTACATCAACCGATGCCCACAATTGGCTTTTAAAACTGTTTAATGACTTTTTCAAATGATTTGCGTCGTGCTCAGCTTGCAAAATAACTTTGTCGCGCATTAGTCATCGATGAGCTGTTTCTTCTTTTTTAGACAAGTTCGAGCTTTTCGGCGCTTGATACATCGGCATAAAAATCGAAAACGAATTATTTGTTCTTTCCCGCACACTTTGCAGAATAGTAATCCGCAAAAATTTGCAATATCCTGACCTCTGATCGCTCTGATCGATTTTCCACTGGCAAAGACAGGTCGAAACGATGCTCGAGGATCGAAAAAACTTGAAATCCGCCCGAGAAGCCGGCAAGCTTCGTCGCACGAAATTGGAGAAGTCTGCAGCTAATTAATGCGGAGCGAGTAGTGGGCATTAAAAAGCAGGCCGTTTGCCAGAAATTTCCCCATGAGTCTCTGCCGAAAAACTCGTTTCCTTATCTCTCTAAATTAGCAGTGACGTGCGCGCACGCGCGCCCGTTCGCTGAAACCTCACAACATTTCCACGTCCCATGCGAGAACGAAAGAAAGACACACTCGAGTCGTTTGGGAAAACGAGACACAAAGGCCCCCCCCCTTCTCTTTTGGTCGACAAAAATCGTCAAAATATCGTTTCGCAACAGCAGCAACAGCGGCGCCATGAGCCGTGTTCGGTTGGTGAAAAATGTCGGACGCTCGTTGAAGCGAGCAGAGGCGCATTTTTTAGTCCGCGAGGAGAGAGAGAGAGAGAGAGAGAGAGAGAGAGAGAGAGAGAGAGAGAAAGAGAAGTGTGTTATGTCGTAAGCGGGCCCCAGGAGCGGGGGGCGCAGCTGTCGCTGCATTTTTGGCGCTGGAAAAGAGAAAAAGGGAGTCAGGCATGAGGCAGGAGAGAGAAAAAGAGGGGCATATAGTTGGACCTGCAGAGTTTTAGCCGTGTCCTCTCGTTCCATACATCCGTCTCTCTCTCTCTCTCTCTGGCTCTCTCTCACGCTCGGTTTTCCATCTCCCTCGCGTACGGGCGTCATTGAACTCGCGATTAGCGGGCCAAGTGCTCGCGCGTGTGCGAGCCTATATAGCGCTAGTGAGGAGCGCGCGAGCTCGGGGCCCCTCGGCATTGGCAAGTATATACACGATAGAGAGCGCGCGACGAAAGAGACTTTTCCTTCGCGCGGCGCTCCCATGCAAAATGGTGGACGCGCGATCGCGCGCCCGCTCCCTAACCAGCCTATACGCTCTTGACCTTCTCTTTGTCTTCAATTTCACCCGTCAAGCTAGCCACACACAGCTTTCCTTACTTTTTTCTCCTCTTCTTTTACTTCATTACCTGAGAATTGCCTGTTTTTGCCACTTTTTCTTTGTTTGTTTTGTTTTTCTAAATGACGCGGCTGAAATTCGCGCGCAGGTGATTGTCGACGGATGTTTGCTTACCACTGTTTTTTTTCCGTCTTTTTAACTAGCTACTAACGTTTATTTGCGAGAGATTTGAAGCCAGATCAATTTGTTATATCAGTGGATTTTTAATTGGGTTAATCATTTAGATCTGTGGGACACGAGTTTGACGAACGAGAGATAACAGCCTGTACTTTAGCGGTGCGCAAACTTCGTCGTTCTCGTTAAGGGCATGCCTTAGTCCTATCCTAAAACCATAGTTACCGACATATTCGTATTTTACAGTATTCGACATGAATTCACATATTTGTCAAATTTTCTCTAAATTCACGACGAATAATGTAAAATACTGTGTAGGGATCTACACCGATCTAAGGCATGCCCTTAATGCATGGGAGAAGTCTGTTGTTGAAAAATCACCATACGGTATTTCACACGTTTTAGCCAAACTTGAATAATACTAGAAAAATATATAACTTATTAAATGCCCTACATTATTATCAGGCCAATGTTTATTATTCGTGGTACACATTGATAACAACCGAGATATTTTACCAACAATACGTACATCATTATTCGTTGTTTTTTCTTTTTCATTTTTTTGAGGAATTGCAAATGATAATCTTCTGGAATAACGATCGTACATTGAACTTCAGTCATTTTATCAAATGAAATTAGTCAGCAGACGGCAAGAGAGAGGGAGAGAGTAACGAAAAACAAGTTTCGTAGAGAGTATTAAAAATTCGTCACAACCGTTCGGGCAAACATTGTACAATTGAATACATAGTTGGAAAAACCGTGAAAACTAGCACATTTGTGCAAACTTTGCAGGGCCAATCGGCGACGAGGAGAGCTCGGAATAACTAATATCTCCCAGAAATTGAGCAAGAATAAAACGAAAGAAAACATGAGAAAAGAAAAATGAAGGTTAGCGCGATCGGAAAGTGAGATTATTATTCAGGCAAATTAGTCGTTTTTACGGGAAGGCGCAATAACGAAACGACAAGCCGCGGCGCATTGTCAAAATAGCGATTATCACGAAAGTAGCTTTATTGCGCGCCGCTTGTATATAGATATACGCCAATGCTGCCGCGGAGAAAAACAACACGTGCGTACACGTCGTACGTTTACCGAGGACAGTCGAAAGCCCGGAGTACAGGAGCGCCGTGGCGAGGGGTGGGACGAGGAGGGAGGCCAAGCCAGGGCGCATGAATGAAAGCGCGTGCGTGTAGAAACAGCGCAGCCCGCCGCGCGAGGGAGAGATACGGCAAAAGAAATGTACGCGCGGAGTCGCGGAGGGGCCGCGTATGTATAGTTGTGGCACACGTGAAAAACAAGCGTGGGCAGACTCACACATCTAGCGCAGCTCGACAGCCGCGAGCCGCCACGAGCACACGCGTGTATATTTACAGAGATACACACGTGTAGGTGTGTGTACGCTATAGGAAGTAGCGAGAAAGCGGGCTCGCGTGCGAATTCCGCCGTTGAGGCGGCTTGTTTACATGCTTGCCTTCGTCCGCCCGCCTACATCCTAGTGGGGTTGGCCGGCTGTAATGGAGGGGCGGAGGAGGAGGACGAGGAGGAGGAGGAGAGGGGGAAGGGAGATTGGGGAGGCGCCGCGTCGTGCGTGCGTGCCTGTGTTGTGCTCAGTGCTCGCGCGCTAAAGGCAAACCAGAGCGTCGTCGGCGAAGAATACAACTCGCTGGCCGGCGCCGTGTGTATACGTGCTCCCGTCGGTGCGGCTCGTGTTTTTCGTTTTTCCTTCAAGGTCAACCGTGGCGGCGCCTCGCGCGAGAGAGCGGGGCGGCTCCTCCTTCTCCTCTCCTCCTCCCAGCCTGCACCCCCCTTGCCAGCACATCGCTGCGGCGACGGCGGCTCGGCGCTCTTTCCCACCGGCCCCCGGCGCTTATGTCTTCTCTCTCCTGGCCTGCGTCTTCCGCGTATTTGCCGCGCAGAGAGAGGCTCGCTCTCTTCTCTTTTCGCCTTTTAGTTATTGCTCGACCAAAGCCAGTGGCGCGCGTTCTTCCCCCCGAATCACAGAGTGGCGGCGCTACACCGCTCGACTTGCTGCTTTGCGCTTCATTCTTTAAGCGGTTCACGGGTTCAGTGCGCGGCTTTTCCCTCGCGTGTGTCTTTATGTGTGAGAGAGTGCCTGCATCTCCGATAGGCAGCCTTGCGAATCCACATACATATGCATACACTTGCCTCAGGAGCACTGTGCTTTCATCGGCAAGAGGCCCATGGGAGGATCGCTATCCTGTACGGACGCAATTGCAAACTCTCTCTCTTCGCGCGCACGTGTTGAAGCTTTGACCTCCTCCTTCTCCTTTTACCCCCCACTCCCTGCCCAACGCCGCCGTATTATTACAGCTCACTTCAACTCCTTTACGCTCTTACGCCGTATCCCCCCTCCCCGAGGGACGATCCTTTCTATCCGATGAGATTCTCGCCGACGATGTTACACGAAGGTCAATTACAATACTACTTAATGCACTTCTACCGCCCAACTGTCACTGTTGTTATTGTTGTTGTTATTCTTGCTATTGTTTTCATCTTTGCCGCTTGCCAGTGCAATGGCCTTTTTTCGTGATTGTTTAATGATTCCTTCGTTAAACGACTTGCTCTATTTTGTAAACTCGTACTTCTACGATATTATACTGCTTGTAATTATTGTTGACGTAATTACGTCATCCCGCCGCGTAATAATACTCCCGACGAATTTTGTATTTCAAAAATAATGTTTGAATTTAAGCATTTCGTTTTATTCGGTGATAATTAAGTTTACAAAAACGTAAATGCGCGGTTTTTCAGTTTATTAAGAATCAAGGAAATAATGAAACAGCCATTATGACGAAATTAAAGCTTTGAAATACTTATTTTAATGAAAATTGATAGGTGCTTCATTAATACAAAAATACAATATTAATTAAATGTAACTAATGATAAATGTAAAAATTCATAAATAAATCTTTTATTTTCTAGATAAAACTAATAACGGCAACGAAATGGCTCAACAATTTTGTTTGCGCTGGAACAACCACAGCTCAAATTTTATTAGTGTTTTGGAACATTTGTTGAAAGTAGAAGCTTTCACAGATGTTACAATTTCAAGTGCCGATGGCCAAACAGCTAAGGCCCACAAAATGGTATTGGCTGCCTGCTCAACATACTTTGAGCAGCTTTTCATAAACAATTCCAATGACCATACCATTGTTGTTCTCAGTGATGTGAAGTATGATGAATTGAAAACAATTCTTGACTATATGTACAAAGGAGAAGTAAATGTATTGCAAGATGATCTGCCTGAACTACTTAGGGCTGCTGGTTACTTGCAGGTAAACTTACTAAATCAATAGCAAAATTAATTAAAGTGCCTTTCAGCACATAATTTTTCTCTCAAGTTTTTCAAATGTCTAATAATAATACATATTGCAGGTGAAAGGACTTGTAGGTAATGAGACACTTACTGAGCCAATATTAAAGCGAGAAGAAGTTGACAACTCACGGTCCCCTCCACCACCGGTCAACAATATCCCAATGACCAATGGAGCTCGCAGCAATGGAGGTTGCATCTCGCCTAACCACACGACCAACTATATGCCGTCATATCACAAGTCACCACAGATTGAGAAGAATCAGAACCACATGCCCTACTGGAATGGTTTGACTAGCCTGGGTCTTCAGCCGGTGTCGAGCCACAAGCCGCGCAGCCACCACCACCCAATGCTTGGCAGCTCTTATGAGAATGCCTCCGAAACGTCGCCGCTTAGCCGCAAGAAGCAGTCGATCCACATGCTGGCCAACAACACGCCTATCCTGAGGAACGTACTTGGTCAGAATCAGGTCGAGCCTCCACAGCCTATGGCCGTTGATCAGCCAGAACGCCCGCTCGAGGGCTCCTTCTGCTCCAACAGCAACGGCTCGGCCAATGACTTGGACAGGCGCAATAGCGCCGAGTTCTCGATCTCCGAGGACGAGAGGCGTATGTCGCCCACCACTACCGGCATCAGATTAGGTACGTCCACATAACTTCATACCCTCGGCGCGCAGTTTTCCCTTGCCGGCTTTCCATGTGACTAATCCGTGCCGTCCTTGCTCCTTTCTTTTCGCTTACAGATAGCAGCTACGGCAGCAGCAACCAGCGCAAGCCCGAGTGGAAGCGCTACAAGCAGTACACGCAGCAGAACATAAAGGACGCGATCGCCGCGGTGCAAAACAAGAAGATGAGCGCTCTCCAGGCAGCCAAGTACTACAAGGTCCCCTCGCGCACGCTCTACGACAAATTGAAGAAAGCCGGCTTCGTGCCGTCTCGCGGAGCCGGAGTCCCTCGCCATTCGGCGGGAGTCTCGCTCGAGTCGAGCGCCCGCTTTCCCTACTCCTCCGGCATCAACGGCCACGTCTACGGAAGCAGCCGGGCCGGCAGCTGCAGCGGCGCCATGTCCGAAAGCGACACCGAGACCAACGGCTACCCCGGTGAGCCGGTGTACACGCGCGACGCCGAGCTCCTCGCAGCCATAGCCAACGAGAACGCGGCCGCGGTGGCCGCTGCCGCGGCGGCGGCGGCGGCCGTGCCCGCAGCTCCCGCTGTGCCCTACAGACCCGAGACCAACTCACCCGACGAAGCCATGGACATGTCCAGACACAGCCCCAGCCCCGTTGCTGCCGCTACTGTTGCCCGAGCACAACCAGAACCTCCGAGCGTCGACGACGAAGTCGAAGATCTCTCTGTGGCCCGGACGAACAGCACGCCAGCTCCCAGTGAGCACAGGCTTGCAGAGCCGGCTGCCGGGCCGCCAATCAAGAAGGAAACAGAGGAGGAGGAGATCGAGGATGCAGAGAGTCGCGCCTGAACGAGCCGAGCTCCAGTGCTGAGAGGTGGCCTTTGTCTAAACTTTCTTTTTCCGAACAAGTGGGAAAGAAAAACCGAGGGAGGAAACGAGAAAGTATGAAAGAAAATAAAGCTTGTGGGAGCTTCGGGAACAAAACTGTGCGGATGCGATTCCATTAATTCAGGTTTTTCTCCGATTCTATAGCCCATCTTCCAAAAGCTCGTTCGAAACATACAATAGGATCAGCACGACTGCGTATTAAAGTTTTCACGATTGTTTTTTTTAATTTTATTTTTTCTTCTGTTGCAGTTGGTTAAAATTATATGTTTGTTTTCATTTTAAATAACGAAAAGAGAAAAAAATCGATGCAAAAAATGTCCCAACAATTTACCGAGGCATTTGTTGTTTCATTGTTTTAATACGTGTTATGTCACCATGAAAATTTAAGTTGACGTTAAATCGTGCTGAGCCTTTTGCGTTTTTAAAATTTTGACGAATAATGTTGAAATGTAAATAAGTAGTCTAAACACTGAATGAATTTTGAAAGCCATTATTTATTTTGAGTATTACCAAGCAGGTTTCAGACTATTTTATTTTGATTTCGCAATATTTATTCTATTGAAGAAAAATACTAACATTGATTTGTTACTTTTTGAAAGTTTCAAATTGGCAAATACTTGTGATTATTGAAAAAAAAATTAGACAGAATTTTTGTTCTTAAAGAAATATAATTTTTCATTTTAGTCAAAAATCTAGAGGCTTTCCGTCATTTGCGGTTGTTTTTTTTTTATATATAAACGTAATTATACAGTTTTATTTCTGTATTGATCAAATGAATTTCTTTTATATGGAAAATTCGGTAGTAGTTTTCGTTTTGTTTTGAGAACAGTACAAAAAAAGAAAAAGTTTTAAAACTTTTAATTAATAGCTACACAGTCATTTCTTCTCTCTAGTAGCCAATTGAATTTTTCAGACATTAATAAAAAAATCAAGGGTGGTATTACCGCATATTTGTTCGTACGTATGCCGTGTATATGCGTACAAGAAATAAATAATTGCGATAAATGAGATGACCCAGAATAAGACTGAGCTCGCACCAGCAATTCAAGAGACTGAATCTGTGGAAGGCGATTGCTCTAGATCCAAAAATCGTTGCAGATAATTATTGGTAGTACAAATTCAAATATACTTTTAATGATAGCCGAATTTTATCAAGAGTCTCGTACAAATCTTAACTTAATTTTCAACAATTTATTTTTGAAAAATATGAAAATTTTAACATTGATTTATTTTTCATTTAAAAATTAATCGTTAAACCATATAATTTCAGTTTCTGATTTATTCAATGTTTTATCAAACTAATGTACAACGGCAAAATTTTATTAAAAATACAGATTTTTATATAATAACTAGTGATATACGGTGAAAGAAAAACAAATCCCAAAGATTTTTGGATTGAAAAAGTGAAAAGCCTACGACTCTTACTAAATGCTTAATAATTGTGATTCGCTTTTTACTTTGCAATCGACGAGCTGCATCGTTAGCTAAATCGTTGCAGCAAATTGCACCAGAGGCTCAGTTACCCACCTACCCCCCTTTACGTTACGAAAGTTTCAAAAAGCTCGTTTCTACTTATGAGGGAATTGCAATTTAACGGGAAAAAATGCTTGTTTTGAACTCGTAAATAAACGTTCAACGATACAGCTTCGTGAATCGCTATTATGCACGCGAGTCACGAATATTAATTTCTCTACTTGAAATTCGCTTTTTTTAGGATGCTCTTTTTATAACTTTTATTTAAAATACTATACAATAAGAAATATTTAAAATTTAGTTAATGACTTTCTCATACAAGTTATATCGTTACGATTATTTACATTTTTAAAACGTTTAATATTCGGTGTATCACTTTTTTTTATACTTTATGTGAACTTTATCATTAGATGATTGGCAACAAACAGCATTTGTAAGTACTGCGAAGAAGCTCTTAAGTAATCTATATATTTATGTCAAAATTATTTCCTAGCATATTTATCCTATCTGGCATGAAATGCCTTTCACGCAGATTCTTAATAGCTGCTACGTTACTTTTATTATTATTATTATTATTTCTTTTAAGATTATTATTTTTATTATTACACATAGACGTATTAATAATATATCTTAATAATTTCGTTGATGACTGAAATATTGAATGTTGATTTGTTGTAAAAGTAAGGCCTACGACATAACTTATCGATCTTACATATCATGTGTCGTGTATATCGATGAACTATTAGCGAAAGCAAGAAAAAAAGGAAATGAAAAGAAATAAAAAAAAGACGCATGGCCCTGGGAAGTAGATGCAATATTGCTCGAACGTTGTGTGACTAATAGATTATAGTACAAATTAAAAGCGCCTTATGCACTAAGGAAGAGAAAAAGGATAATATAAGGTCGTTTCCGATTGCCATTAGTTTCCTTTCCAATGTACAAATCACCCTGTCGTCCGCGACAGTGGCTGACACTTGCTCATACAAGACTAAGACTGACTTTTCATTTACCTGAACTGTTGCAACAATAGTTACCACTTACCGTAGATTTTTACACTAGGAATTTAAACTTCACGATGATCTTCACTAGCTTTTATATCTCATTTTATATATCGCTTGACAATAGTACAATCATCAGCTCTTGTAATCTTACACAATTACATATATATATA
>JAPYYQ010004639.1:0-16840 GCA_030522585.1 Anagyrus pseudococci
TGGCTACGTCAAACTGCTAGACTATCTTAATCATTATTCTAACTTATTAAAAAGTCGAGTCAGGAAGTATTATTATGATTACAAAATAACTTATTAACACAAATTTAAAGAAAAAAAAATTTAGTACAAAATAATGGACAAAATAAAAATGCCTTTGAAATATATTGCTTAAATCCAAACAACTTCTTATCAAACTTAAACAATAACTTTAAATAAGTATATTTAATTGTATGTGGTACAGAATGAAAATTTTTTATCGTTTTTTTTTTTAAACAGCTTCAAATTGTTAATTTGTTAAAATGGACATGCCACACCTGTGACATTTCGATGATATTATGAACGCTAAATATATTCACAAACGTGCTACTCCTTAAATAGCGTTGTACATTTTGACAATACAAAGTGTTTAACTTAATGTATGCTCCAAAAAAATTCTAAAATGTATTTTCAGCCTGTAGCATTTAGGGCCGCTAAATCTAACAGTTATTTAAGAAACACCCATATCTTCGTTTTATAAGTGAAAGAGTGTTCAGGAATTTCGTGTTTTATACGACGACAACAATAACTAGACTTCGTAACTTTAGTTAGCAGCAACAAGGATGCCAAACACTTATGGCTGAAAAATAGCGCCACAATAATATTGTTAACTCTACCACAACAAGAATGCCCATACTTTATTGATGGCTCTAGTAAAGAACAAGAATGTTACACGGAAAGAAGAATCGAGTAGCAGCTCCCCCAAATAGGAAGCAGCAACACCATCAGCGGTGGCGCCATTGCTCATTAAGGAAGTAGCAGCTCCACGATCTTCGAGTAGCAGCTACTCGAAATTGAGTAACCGTCACCTAACCTAGTGAAACAGCCACCGGGCGATAAAGGAGAGCAGCTACTCCCTTTAGTCGAGGAGCAGCAGCACTGCCAACTACTTGACTTTTCGGGCGGCTGCTACACAACTTCATAGAGGAGCTGCGCCTTTCTCTCCGAGGGCGCCAGCTACTCAAATTTTGAGGTTCTGCTCTCTGACAGAGGGAGGGGAGCTGCTCCCCATATTGGAGAGAGCTGCTACTCGATTCTTCTTTCCGTGTAAACACTTATGGTTAAAGACGAACTCAAGCTATTGTAATTAGAATTTTCAAAAATTATATGTATTCTATCGTACTGTGTATGATAAAAATGTAATGCACATACTCATGAAACTTGAAACTTCGACAGACTAAGGGTCCAAAATTTCTGAAGGAGGGGGAGAAGATTATTACAGTAAGGATATCGACAACTTGCCAGTTAAAAAACTAGTCTACGAATGAAGCAGCTCAGCGTTTTTTTAATCTTTTTTGGACAAGGATGGATTAGCTTATACTTGTAATTTTGACTATTTAGTGAACGAAAAGCGAAATCTACAAAAAGTTACGAACGATTTTTTTCCTTAAAGAAATAGTCTTTAATTTGACTAACAAAGAGCTTTTGTAGCGGCTTATTCGAGCTTTGCAGCTCGGTAAGGCATTTGTGGGACCTCGAATTCAAACAATGCAACCGCCTTTGAAGAAGCATCAGCAGAATGTGATTGGATGTTTTCCAAAACTTTGCTCTTTTCAAAACTTATGTTTCAAAAATTATGAATAATAATCTTGAAAACAAGGAACTATTTGCTACTTCATTCTACAGCGGGCTCCTATAATTTTTGTAGCAGGATGTGGTAAGCGGACGTTAAAAGTTTTAAATATCATTCTCGAAGAGTGGTGGAAAATGCTTCGCTTATCTTTGAAAAACTATCATACCTGCTATTCCAATACCTGTACAGTCATTTTTTTAACGCTTACCAGGAGACTACCAGGCCTTCGGGTCATGGATTTTCTTAAAATATGGTAAGATGGCTTCTTTCTATTAATAATGAAAGAATACCAAGTCCTAGACCCTAAGGCTGCCCCATTTTTAAGATATCAATGCTTAAAGATTCAATATCGCTTGATGAAAGAGTTAAACCTCAATTACGTCCTTGATAATATTTTGGCTACATTACTCATATATAGATAAATAAATTACATTATTCGAGATTTATTTGGTCAGTCTTACTTTGTGCGAGCCAGAAAAATATACAGCTTTTACATTTGTTGTGTGAATTTATGTATACAGCCAAGTAATATATATTTTCTTGGCTCGCATAAAGTGAGACTGACATTATCACACATTTTTTGGTCTAAATAGGTCTAGAATAATGGTCTTTTTCATCTATATATGAATAATCTGGTCAAAATATTGTCAAGGGTCTAATTAAGGTTTAACTCTTCCATCAAGCGAACAAGAGATTAATGGTATATGGGAAAACAATGTTAAATATTGAATCTTTAAGCATTGATATCTTAAAAATGGGGCAGCCTTAGGGTCTAGGACTTGGTATTCTTGACCCGAAGGCCTGGTAGTCTTCTGGATAGATTAGAAATACTAAGAATTAACTCAAACAAATCCATCCTGGTCTAGTCCAAGTAAATACCTTGGCTATTTAGTATCGACTCAGGACTTGATGCTTTCTCCACACAACATACAAACTATTGCTGGACTCGAAATTTGAAAAATAAAATTTTCTGTACCTGGAGTAAGGTAACGGGTCTAGTCCTGGAAAGCTCTAAAAAAGCTTTACCTATTAAGAAACACTAAAAAAATAACATTTCTAAGCATGTTTTTAAAGAAAAAGATTTATTTATAATTCTTTATTTTCCCGTCACCTTATATATATGTAAGAAAAATATCCTTAATCTTATTTAAATTACGCGCGGTTTTAGATTGGCACACACGTGATTAATTAGGTCGGTAAACTAGATCCCTGAACACAGGTGATTAAATTTCAGGTAGGATTAGTAGTTGATTAAGTAATTAATTGTTTTTTCTAATAAATTTAATAAAAACTTTGTTATTTCAGAGAAACTATTCATGTGTTATTTCACCTAACCAAAATAATCAACATTATATATACAATACTAATTCTGTATTATATTAAAATAACGATTTATTTTGTTACTCTATAATAGGCATCAAGAATTAAAAATAGATATAGTTTGACCAAACAATTTGCCTTTAAACATTCAAAACATTATAGATTTTGGAAAATACCAATTATAATTAACCATACAACATCTTGATTCAACTTATTGATTTATTTCATTACCTAGCCCTAAAAGATCGATTAAATCTCACATCAAGTTTATCGATTGTAATTACTATGTTTAGAATGCATCGTATGTGTATATTTGTAAATACGTTTCTTGAAAATTTTGCTAATACGCTGGAACATCTAATCTGTATATGGGTGATTATTAAAAAAGTACTTCTTCAGTTATTTTTTGTATATACCTTATCCCAACCAAATGTTTAATCAAAATTTAATCGTTTGGCAGTGACCCAAGAATAGACGCTACCCATGTAAAATACTAAATATTATATGCCATCGTTAAATTTTCAACGTATTTTTAAGACAAAGTTTAACTTCATTCTTTCTGTTAGAAATTTTTTTTTACTGTAACCTTTCGAGTCATCAAAAGTTAATGTATTTTAGAGTCAAATTGTGTTGTCAAATATTTTTATGTAAGTGCAGTTAATTTTTAAATGAATATTATAAATACAATTTGTAATTCTGGACGCGTGACGACAATGACTTTCAAGGTCTTTTAACAGCTGAGAATCTATACGTTAACATTATTTATAATCAAAATTGTAATAAAAGTTGAAAATGTTGATGGTAGAGATATTGTATTTATTTAAATCATAATTTACAATCATTTTGAACCCGGAAGAAGGATAGACATCAAAAAGTACTTTTTTTTTGTAATCACCGATATGTTTGTTAATACATTAGAATATCTTGTGTTTCTACTGTTATCAAGCGAGCACAATTATTAACTCGTTCTCGAAAAGACTGGAGGCTGTTCTATTGGTAGACCAGCTTTCATGGACCCCTGGATTAGTCTATAGGGCACACCTCTCATGAAAGCTAGGAATCAAGGTGTCCAATCACAGTCGGTCTTTTTTAAGTAGCTCACCAAAGACCTAAGAGCTCCAATTCAATTAAACGGCATGGTCGGGCGTACACAAAGTACGCTGAGAGTGGCTCCTTAATGAAAATATCCAGATGAATTCCAGGTGGAAAAGTTATGTGGAATTCTACGTAGATTGAATCTATGTGAATTATGTGTGAGAACTGATAGAATTCTACACGGATTTATACCCTGGATTCCAGGTAGATTTTTTACCAGGAATTTTACATTGATTTTCTACCTAAATTTGACGTACATTTTCATACAATCATTAAAATTTATGTGTCTAGGTCAACAGAAAATACATTGTTGAAAATTATTTAAAAAACTGGATAACAATAATTTTATACATCGACTTGTATAATTTAAGTAAGAAACCTAGCTAGTAAATTTTTGGCTGAAAGATCTATGTGAGATCCCAGGTGAAAATTCTACGTAAAATCCAGGAGAAAAATCTATATAGACTTTCATCAATTACCACATAGAAGCCATAGATATTTTTAATAGGACCTTGGTGTGTTATCCTGACATCTCCTGGCAGGACCTTCTTTCGCGATTTTGCTTGTCATAAGAAGATCTTCAAGGAGGATCATTCACGGGCCCACACCAGGTCGTCTGGCGCAACGGTGAGACGTCGTCTTATGTCATACAGTTAAACGGTTAGAAGTGCACGGTATCCACCGGCGTCCTTAGGTCCGCCTTTTCAGATGCTAGACACTCACCGAAGGTCTGGCTGACGATAGTGACTTTGAAAACTTCAGTAAAACAGCGTCTCCCTGCTGAAAAAAATCAGTTGATTTTTATCTGAAAATCATGCCAAATCGTCAGTTGCAAATTGTCTGATGATCAAATAATAATTATCTAAAAGTCCTGTGTAAAAAATAAAACTACGTATATCTTTTGAAAATCATCTGAGAATCATCTACAAATTATGTGTAAAAAATAATACTATGTATGGAACCATTATGTGTTGATCAGTTATTTTTATTATCAATATATTTGTACTTAGCAAATATAAATCAATTTTATAATATTTAATGTATAAAAACGAACATAGATTTCTGCATGATTTTTTCCGTAGAATTAAATTAGTTTAGTTGAAATTCTCAATGTTTAAATAATTATTTTGAACAAAATAGCAATAGATAATCAAATTGCAATATAAAAAAGTTATATTTTTTTTCAATGTAATTAAATGACATGGTTAATTTCTAGATACCTTCCACAAGTTAGGTATAGGTTCTAATAGCTTAAACATAATTTTCAGATAATTCATTTAATTATCAGATGATTTTTAAGTGACGATTTGCCATAATTATCAGATGAAAATCACCTGACCTTTTTTGGCAGGCCTGCCCAACCCATGACTATGAACTCCCTTATATGTAGTATAATTAAATAATTATATATTGCTAATAAAAAATATAATACTAAATTCTACAATTTTTAGGATGATAACACAACAAAGAAGCATTATAGTTTATAAGGCTTAGGGAATTTTAGTTCCCTATTAAGTATAATAAAAATCTCTACTTGAAAAGCTAGACCTCTTCTTCAGATTCAAATTCAAAGAATAAAAACACCTAAGACTTACCAGATAGTTTTAAATACAAATTCTAAACAATAATTTAGTGTCATGTGACCTAGTAATATGTCACATGATTTTGAATTAAAGATATAAATGTTTTTATAAACACAAAATTATTTGTTATATAGTTTATATCAAAATTTAGATAACGCTATGTATGTAATAATTAAAGCAATTTTTTTAATGTTATTTCCAAAATAATTTTTTTTATGGTTAGAAAAACTTAAAAAATACATTTAATTGTTTTTTTTACATAATTTTAATTTATAGAAATAGAACTGTTGTACAGTAATTTTATATCAGACAACATAAGCAATTATCTTCAAATAATCAGGGTAACAGGAATATAACGATGATATATATTTTTATTATATTGCAAGTAAAAATGCATTATCTTAAGAGAATTATAAAAATATTGCATACACAAAATTATTTGGTAAATTATATATTTTATTTTTTAATGAAATAGTAAACAATAAGAATAAATAAACTTTATTTCATTTTTGCTTTTACTTAAAATTGTACAAATATTAATTATAAAAAATGATATCATTATTAATAATAACAATTTAAATTACTTTGTTTTTCTCGGGCAGAATATTATTATTATTACTATAATGTCATATTATTTTATACAATAAATTATTATTTATTATATAGAAAAATAGTAATAATAATACTAATAATATCCTGCCCCAGAGAAACAAAGTAATTTAAATTACTACTATTAATAATGGTATCATTTTTTATAATTAATATTTGTACAATTTTAAGTGGAAGTGAAAAAAATATATAATTTACATAAAGTTTACAACATTACACTTTTGCAGAGGTAAATAGAATGACTTTATCACGAAAAAATAATTTTGTGAATTCAATAATTTTATAATTCTGAAATTATACATTTTTACTCACTATATAATAAAATATATATTATCATTATATTGCTTTTATTATTATTACCAATGTTATATTGTTTAACATAATTTCAAAGACCTAATTTATTCGCACTTGTTAATACAATAGATACATAAAAGTAAAAAAAATAAAATAAATTTAAAAGAAAATATTCAAATTTTCTAGATGTTTCGCTTACTAAGACTGAGAAATTCACAGTTGGGTTCACAATCATGATTTAAGAAAGACACTGGACCCAACATCAACATTGTTCTTTTTGAAAGACTGCTAATTGTAAGTGAAAAATCTTGTTTCTTATCTTGCAACTGCTTTTCTTTTTCATCAGTCAGTTTGGCAAAGGTGCCAAGTATGGATGAAAGTTTGGTATATTTTGGTATATCGATTTTGGCAAACACTGAGACACCTTTAAAATTATCTTTAGAGTATCTGTTGCACAATTTAACTTCGACATCTGAACTTGAATGAATAAATCTTAAATATAACTTTAAGTGACTAAAAAAAACTGTCTCACTAGATATATTGAATTGATACAACAAGTTATATTTTTTAATAAAGTCTTCAACCATTCTTATCACTTTTTTAGTGTTATGTTCTTCAAGAAATATTTTATGAATCTGTTTTGCAGACTTAATAATATCATTACTTACAGAATGCTCTCCAATTTTGCGAGATTCAAAATTCAAATGAGAATCAAGAATTATTAATTTACATAAATCATCTGAATGACTTAATAAAGATGAATCCATATTTCTTTTTGAAATAAACAAACAGTATTGTCCAATATTTTATCAACTGGTATAAGTACAAATGTGCGAGAAATCAAAATTCAAATAAAGCCAAAAACAATTGTCTTTTTTGTAGGTTAACATACAATAATCTGAAAAATACAAGAACTTTTTAAAATTTCAAATTATTAACTGATAAACACCGAGATGTGATCTGAAGAACATAAAAATTTTATAATTACAAATTTCACATATTTCAGTTGCATACACGAAACAAAATTCGATTGCTCACATCTATCCAGAAGCCTTTACACATAAAGTTCTGAAGTTATATCTCGTGCTGTTGAGTATATTACGTGTTCCGCTGTTACGTTCCTTGCTCCAGGACTTTTAAGAAATCGAAACAGGCGCGGTATAGAAACTGCTAGAAAGACTCTGGAACAGAACACGAGCCATACATTGAAATATTATTTATAGTGCGGAACGGAATATTCTTGTAGTGCAAAAAAACGGAACACATAATACGAATGACAGCACGTAACAGAGCTTTATGCATAAAGGCTTCTGCATACATGTGAGTAATCGAAATATATGAAATATTATGTATGATTATGTATGAAATATTAAAATTTGTTAAAATTGAGTAAGACACCGTTTGAGTTTAAACTAAATTAAATTGAAATTGATCTTTTGTGCACTAGTTCACATCTCCGTGTTTTTTTAAGTTTTTACATGAAAAATTAAAATTTGTTAAAATAGAGTAAGACACCGTTTGAGTTTAATCTAAATTAAATTGAATTTGATTTTTTGTGCACTAAATCACATCTTTTTTAAAGTTTAATTAATTTAAAATTTTTGTAGGTTTATAAGTTTATAAACCAACTGTTTATATGTTTAAAATTATTAACGATTGATCCATTGAAAAGATTTTTGTTTGTAATTGGATTTTTTGTAGTTTATTTCAGTGCAGTGTGCCGCGTACCGTTCCGCGGTCCGAATGCACGGGTATAAACAAGAGCAATGTTATTTGCATTATAAAAACTATAAACTAAAGTTTTATTATTAATTAACGAAAAATTATTAACAAATGCGTAGCCACAACTCAATAGCCTGGAGGACTGTGGCATTTACGCTATTATTTTTTAATAAACAATTCAACGGCCCAGGTTACCACCCAATAACAAAAGGGAGAATAGCAAGGGCCTGATTATTTATTGTTTAAATAAATTTTATAATATGAGCGCAGCCACAACCCAATAACCCAGGGGCTGTGGCTTTCGCGCTATACTTTTTAAATAAATAAATTAATTAATTAAGAACAAAAACGCAGCCAAATTTATATAGCCCGGGGGCCATGCTTTTGCGCTATTTTTTTTAATTAATAAATAAATAAAATATTTAATAATAAAAGCACAGAAAAATCCAAATAGCCCGGGGAGGCATGCTTTTGCTGTATTCTTTTTAATAAATAAATAAATTAGTTCTTTTTTAATAGATAAATAAATGAATTAATTAATAACAAAAGCGCAGCCACAACCAAATAAGCCGAGGGCTACACTTTTGCGCTGATCTTTTTTAATAAATAAATTATTTAATAACAAAAGCGCAGCCAAATTCAAATAACCCGGGGGGCTGTACTTTTGCGCTGATCTTTTTTAATAAATAAATAAATTATTTAATAACAAAAGCGCAGCCTCAACCGAATAACTCGGAAGGCTGCGGCTTTCGCGCTTTTCTTTTTTAATAGATTAATAAATTAATTAATTAATAACAAAAGCGCAGCCATAACCGAATAACTCGGGAGGCTGTGGCTTTCGCGCTATACCTTTTAAATAAATAAATTAATTAATAACAAAAGCGCAGCCACAACCGAATAACCCGGGAGGCTGTGGCTTTCGCGCTCTTCTCTTTTAATAAATAAACACATCATTTAATAACAAAAGCGCAGCCAAATCCAAATAACCCGAGGGGCTGTGCTTTTGCGCTGATCTTTTTTAATAAATAAATAATTTAATAACGAAAGCGCAGCCTTAACCGAATAACCCGGAAGGCTGCGGCTTTCGCACTCTTCTTTTTTAATAGATTAATAAATTAATTAATTAATAACAAATGCGCAGGCACAACCAAATAACCCGGAGGGCTGTTCTTTTGCGCTGATCTTTTTAATAAATAAATAAATGAATTAATAACAAAACCGCAGCTACAACCCAATAACCCGGGGGGCTGTTCTTTTGCGCTGATCTTTTTAATAAATAAATAACTAAATTAATAACAAAAGCGCAGCTACAACCCAATAACCCGGAGGGGTGTGGTTTTGCGCTATTCTTTTAAAATAAATAAATAATTTAATTAATAACAAAAGATAAATAAATAATTTAATTAATAACAAAAGCGCAGCCACAACCAAATAACCCGGGTGACTGTGCTTTTGCGCTGATCTTTTTTAATAAATAAATAAATGAATTAATAACAAAAGCGCAGCTACAACCCAATAACCCGGTGGCTGTGCTTTTGCGCTATTTTTTTTAATAAATAAACAAATTATTTAATAACAAAAGCGCAGCCACATATGAATAATCCGGGAGGCTGTGGCTTTCGCGCTCTTCTTTTTTAATAAATAAACAAATCATTTAATAACAAAAGCACAGTCAAATCCAAGTAGCCCGGGGGTCTTTGCTTTTGCGCTGATCTTTCTTAATAAACAAATAATTTAATAACAAAAGCGCAGCGAAATCCAAATAGCCCGGTGCCATGCTTTTGCGATAGTCATTTTTAATAAATAAATAAGTTAATTATTTAATAACAAAAGCGCAGCCACAACCCAATATCCGGGAGGGTTAGAAATGCCACGCTTTTTACAAAAACACGCAGTCTTGTAAACCCCAATGACCCGGTGGGCTAGAGCTGGCACGCTGTATTTTAAAATAAAATTATGTAAGCTGGCTCGCAAACATGTAATGACCCGGAGAGCTAAAGCTGCTCTACGCTTTTTTTAATATAAATTAAGCGAGCTCGCCAACACACAATGATCTGGAAGGCTAGAGCGGCTTAGATTATTATATTAAAAAAAAGCGAAGCAGCTCTAGCCTCCCGGGTCATTGTGTGTTTGCGTGTCCGATTACTTTATATTACTTAATATTAAATCGTGGGAGCTATAGTTCCCCGGCTTATGTGGTGATTAGCTGCCCGTTAGTTTATAGAAAAGTAAGCGTGGCAGCTCTAAGCTCTCCGGGTAATTTGGTTGTGGCTGCGCTATTGTTATTAATTAATTTATTTATTCATTTAAAAAGAATAGCGCAAAAGCATACCCCCCCGCCGGGATATTGGGTTGTGGCTGCGCTTTTATTATTAATTAATTTATTTATTCATTAAAAAAGAACAGCGCGAAAGCCAAAGCCCGTCTGGCTACTGGGATGTGGCTGCGATTTTGTTATTAAATAATTTATTTATTTATTTATTAAAAAAGAAGAGCGCGAAAGCCACAGCCCTCCGGACTACTTTGTTGTGGCTGTGCTTTTGTTATTAAAGAATGTGTTTATTTATTTATTAAAAAAGATCAGCGCAAAAGCCCACCCCCCCCCCCCGGGTTTTTTGGTTGTGAATGCTTTTTTGTTATTAAACAAGTTGTTTGTTTATTTAAAAAAAAACAGCACGACAGCCACAGCCGCCGGGTTATTGGGTTGTGGCTGCGCATTAGTTATTATTTATTTATTTATTTATTAAAAAACAGCGCAAAAGCCACAGCTCTTTTGAGTCATTTGGTTGTGGATGCGCTTTTGTTATTAAACAATTTGTTTATTTATTTAAAAAGAACAGCGTGAAAGCCACAGCCCACCGGATCATTTGTTTGTGGCTGCGCTTTTGTTATTAAATATTTGTTAATTAAGCATAAAATACGTTAGTTCATTGCTAATCATAATGCAAATAGTTTTGCGCTCATTTATACCAGAGCATTTGGCCCGCGGAACGGTACGCGGCGCACTGTAATGAAGTGAACGCTAGGACACGCCGGGCCAGAGAAGCGACACGTCCTGAACACAGCGCTAGGACGTGTTTGCATTTGATCGGCCCAGCACTGGCTACAGCACGCACGCTCTGCACACGGTCCGAGCATTTGAATTTTTCTTTTATTAAAAAGATTATTATATTAATTTATCGAGACACAAGCTCCGCGCAGTATCCCAAAAATATACGTTAATTTGGTGCATAATATGCATTACAAATGAAGAAAAATAAGTAAATAGAGAATTAAGTAAATTAAAGGGGAATTAAAAGATTATATTCAAGATGAGGGGGTATCTTGAAATCTATGAGGTATTGGCTTGAAAAGAAAAACCTAATTAATAAAACAGCTTGCATATAATGGCCTTGAATGTATATCTTTTAACATCAAACTTTTTTATAAAACTTTAATCCATTGGTAAGCGCACCACTCAAGAATTAAAACTGATTATTGAAACCATATCACTGTTATAGAAACCGTATCAGAGTATTCATTTACTGTTATGTACTTTGATTTGCTTTACAATATGAATTATAAACAAAGATAAAAAATCAAATAGAGCGTTTCATAAAAATAAAAGTGAACTAAAAACATGCTTTATATATCTTATTATAGCTCTGTTTGACAAGCTTTCCTTCAACAGTTAAGCTGACGGTGAGCTGATGGCGACATCAACAAAGTTGACAAAGCTGTACCCGTTCTCCCTCGAGAGAAGCGGGTATCTGGAGAAATTAAAGTTAAATGGTCACTACGCCAAATCTGTTCAGTTCCCTAATTAATAATACAATATAAAACGAATTATTAATGTGCAAATTTTGTCTTGGTAAATAATGTCTATTATAAGAGACAAATATAGAATAAAATATTAGTTGTATCGATCTGAAGAATAACTCGCACACGTTGTCGTACAATGAAAATATATTGATTATCATTAATATATGATATCTCTGTCAATTTATTAGACTTTTTCTAATCAATTGTAGTTTAATATAATAGTATGTATCTGAAGTTTCCAACGATGCTACGCATGGAAATTTGAAAGTTAAAGAAAATATAAAGCAAATCTAAATTGTAAAAAAAGATGTACCCTACTGAAAAAAGTGAGATGGAAATCCATATGGAATTTCATGTGTTATTTCATGTGGAAAGCCATATGTAATTCCATGTGGAATTCCATAAGGGGTTTTGGTATCGGTGATTTCATAGTACAGTTCATGTGATTTTCCATGTGGTTTTCCACGTGAATTTCTATTATGAAGAAAAAGAGATTTAATAGAGGTAAATATAAAGTAGGTTTTATTAGTTCAATTCCCAAACAGGACAAATAATTATTTTTTAATTTCATATAAAAGGATAACATCTAAATAAAAAATTCTATTAATAATGAATAATAATTAATAATAATAACTAAGAATAATTTTTTGTCTTTTTCTTGATAATGGATATTCACAAGAAAAATCATATGGAATGTACTATGAAATCACCGATACCAAAACCCCATATAGAATTCCACATTGAATTCCACATGGATTTCCATGTCACTTTTTTCAGTAGGGTAAAAAACCAAAATACAACAAAAAAAGTAAATATATATGCAAAATAGGAAAAAACCCTAAAAATGTAAGAAAAACTGCAATTTTTCACGACAAAAAATTCTTGAGTGTCTGAAAGTGCCGACCCACTAAATTTTATAGCTCAGGAACTAAGAAGAGGTCGAACGCAAAATAGAACAAAATTATCAACCATCAGTTAACCCCGGAACATCCTCTACACTTAGAAAAAATTACTGCTTTCAGCGCTCAGTAACTCTGCAGAAACTACAGAGTTCGCTTATGCGGAGTCGTTTCTGCGACTGCCGCATGGCAGCACAGCAGTTTCTGAAATGGAACTTTTACAAAAGTGCCCGCTATATGTACTGTACTATTAGTTTTCGTCTATCCCAGCTACTAGATAAGAAAACAATGAATTTTCACAATAACAAAAATAATGATTAAGTGAGGTTAGGAAATCCATCTATTCAATAATTTACATAGAACACCATAAAAATCTTTATACTTACATTCGAAGCGAGCGATAATCTTTTCCAGTTTCTACAAAGTAAATTAGTTTTTAACCAATTCATCCTTCTCTGGCGGAACTATACAATATTTAAATTTCCGTAAATAGAGTATACTCTACTTAGTATATTCTATTTACAAATTCTATTTACAATAATTCTATTTACAATATACTAAGTAGAGTATACTCTATTTACGGAAATTGAAATGTTGTATAGTTCCGCCCAAGATGGATAAATTTTTTAAAAACTAATTGACTTTGTGGAAACTAGAAAAGTTTATCGCTCGCTTCGAATGTAAGTATAGAGGTCTTTATGGTGTTCTATGTAAATTAATGTATTGTTGTATTAAATGAATGGATTTTATTGGGAGTAATACACCTGACGTCATCAGGCCATTGCTATATCTATATATCAGGCCATAGCTATATGTAAATGACAGGGCAAATGTACAGCCAGCATAGCAAAAAGTAAGTTTTTATTTTTTTATTAAAAATGTATAAATGCAATCGGAAACAAGATCCTAACATATAAAAGATAATAGATTTATAAGTTTGCAGTAATTTTTTAGAATCGATAGAAGACCCTAAAAATTCATAGCTACTATATTTGTACCGCCTCCGCGGGTCCGTGCGAGAACACACGCATATAAGTAGCCGAGAGGTGAAGAATCAGCCTTGCTGGAGCAAGGATACTCGAGCTCGCGCGAGAGCTCGTGATGGTCCGCGGATATTCGCCGTAAGATCGTTTATTTTAATTCGGATTTTCGCGCGAATATTCGCCCCGTAACTATACCTAAATAATCTTTATTCTCCAATAAATAATTGAAAATATTAATTTTTATTTTTCACACAATTTTGTAAAAATCACATGATTAAACACGTGATAAATCACGTAATTTATCACGTGGTTAATTACGAGCTACATCACGTAATTTTTTCAAGCTGGGATATAACACCACTTACACATTAATTTTGTTATTGTGATAATTCATTGTTTTTTTATCTAGTAGCTGGGATAGACGAAAACTAATAAATAAAATTTGCCACTTATTTTTAACTTTATTAAACGACTCTGCTTAAGCGAACTCTGCAGTCTCCGCAAAGTTACTCAACGCTGAGAGCAGTAATTGTTTCTCGGTGTAACAGGGGGTAAAAGATCAAAAAATGCGATTTTTCACGACAAAAAATTCCTAAGTGTCTGAAAGTGCCGACCCACTAAATTTTATGGAACGAGCTAGAAAAAAATTATCAACCATTATTTAACCCCGGAACATCCCTAACAGAGGGTAAAAATGCCGAAAATGCAAGTGTTTTTGAAAAAAAATTCATAAGTGTCTAAAAGTGCCAACCCAAGAAATTTTATGGTTCAGGCAAAAGAGGTAAAACGCAAGTTAGAAAAAATTAGAAATCATAAATTGAATTCGGAAGATCCCTTAACGGGGAGTAAAAGTGCCGAAAATGAGAGTTTTACGAAAAAAATTCCTAAGTCGCTGAAAAGGCCGACCCACTAAATTTTATGGCTCAGGCATTTAGGGCAGATCGATGTATTACGTGATTGTTACATAAAAATCACGTAACGATTTTAAACCAAATCTTTGTTCCTAAACGTAATTATCGGCGAGTAAGTGGTCGCGGAAAAAGATAGAGGTTGGCGCTCGCACAAGCTTTGTGCGGTTGTACTAGGTACTAGCAATCAGTATACCAAATTGGTGTCAATGAAGGACTTGACACCCGTGCGAGAATACCGGACTAGCAGGCGGGTATTATCTTCAGAGCTGATCGCTGTTACCTGGAACGGTAGTTGTTCGAAACTTGAGTTCGAGTTTGAGTTTGGCCTCCTTAGGCCAAGAATGAGCAGGGTTGGGTGCATCGGAATGCCGCTGTACTATGCTTTTGGTGATACCAGCATCATGCGCGTGTATTCTAGGTCGCTGTCTCTGAGCGCGAGCTCGAACGACTGCAAGAATTGTTTTGATGCTGTCTAGCCTCGAGCAGGTACCAGCACAGCACTATGAGCTATGCTGTGGCGGTGCATAGTGCCGCAAGTTTGTTGCTGAGATCTAAAGTGGTGGCAAAGTAAGATAGTAATTTACTGTTTCACTCTCTCTCTCAAAGAATAAGACGTTACTTATACAGTAGTAAGCGAGACACTAAATCGCCATCTGGTCACCGTGAGTGGTGGCAGTGATGCTACACGGTGCGGACGAATAAAGCCTGCGCTGAAGAGAATTGTTCCGATTGGTCTTAGCCACCGGTGAGGCAGTAGGCGCTTGTGCCGCCTACAGCGGCATGCAGCGTCTCTCCATTTGGCCACAACATCCAGCATCCCTGAGTGGCGGTGGTGGGAGTGACATAGCCAGAAGAAAGCTTGGATGACGCTACCCCCAAATTCTAATAGTTTGTCGGTGGCATCAATAAGCTTATCGGTTGACATTACCATAGAATTATAATATTTATGTAATAAATACGTATTTCGTTTCTATGGATAAAACAAAGAACATCGCGGAAATAAAAGAAAGAAAAACGATGTAAGAAGATACGGCAGATCGGTTCCAGCCGTAAAAGCGAACACAATTAGAAGAATCTTCTGCCAGCGTTTCGTTGTCTTTGTTATATTGTTAGATGTGGCTGATGCGAAATCTGCCAAGCCAAAGGCGTCCTTTTGACAAGGCTATCTGCTCTCCCTCAAGAGTATTAGATAGCCCGAAAAAACTATAATAATCAAGCGTTATATCGTTATTTATTCAGTTTCTGATAATTTCTATTAAGCTAGTAGTGTCATTAGAGTAGTAGCCGTACGAGCGGTAATAAAAACTTAACATTACTAGGTTTATGAACGTTCAAGACGGATGCAGTTAAATTGGCAGCCTTAAAAAACTTTCATAAATATACTAGAAATAATGAAAGATTTTTGTGTCAGGCAGGGAAGATTCTACCTGTACATAGCACTGCAGTCAATTTGGCTGCATTCCGGACTTCATCGTTATTTGTCCAGTTTTTGATAATTGGATTGAGGCTACTAGTATAATTAGAGAAGTGGCGTATAAACATTAATAAAAAATTAAAATTACTATGTTTATGATTGTTTAAGACGGATGCACTCCATTTGGATAAAGGACTTACACAAAAATATCAAAAATGAAAAGAAAATTCTATGCTAGGCAGGGCAGCTAAATTAATTCTTGCATCATTTTATAATAATTTATATCTTGCAAGGGCGTCCTTTTTACAAGGTTATCTGCTTTCCCTCAAGAGTATCAGATAGTCCGAAAAAACTCTTAGAAATCAAATAATTATAACCAAATTCTGAAAGTCCAGAGTTGTTACAAGTCATGGCATGAGCACAAGACCTGTACAATTCCTAAGTGTGTGAAAGTGCCAACTACAAAATTTTATGGATCATGCACTAAGAAGAGGTAGTTTTTGATAATTGGATTTAGGCTAGTAGTGTAATTAGAGTAGTGGCATATAAACAATAAAAAATTAACATTACTATGTTTATGATTGTTTAAGATGGATGCAC
>JAPYYQ010004646.1:0-11707 GCA_030522585.1 Anagyrus pseudococci
TTAAAAATCAAAAAATTAAAAATGTTGGTTTAAACTACAAATATAAAAAAATTGTTATTGTTCTTTGAGAAAGCATACTGCTAAGGTAGTTAGCAGCGGCTTTTTTGTTTGCAGTACCCCTTCTGATATCAAGAAATACACTATTAATATTTTATTTCTTCCAAAGACTTGTCTTAAAATTACTTCATAAAAATTTGAGGAGTACTTTAACACATGCTTAAGATTTTGCCACCTGTCCGATCGATGTGCTTCTCATCTTTTCCGAGATTCATGCCAGTAACCAAAAATTGAAAAGTTCGGTGGAATTACTCATATAAAGAAATTTTTGATACTGAATGAATAACTTAAAAAATACGAAAAGTAAATTTAAATACCAATTATATACCTGGAGTAATATTAAATATCTGGAGCATCGTCACTAAAAAATTCCTGTAGCGGATGACAAATAATTATTTATAATAATTTCAATAATAAAATTTATGTATTATTTACAAACACATAGTGTTTTGATCAATTTAGTTGCATATACTAACATAACTACAAATCTGATATTTTATACGGGGAAATAAATTTTATAATTTAAAAATATTTAAATAATTACTGATTTTTAAAAGTAAATTTAAAAAGTTACTGTTCAAATTTTAGCTATTTAAATTTACTTTTAAATTATCTGTTTTTGCGATCAATTTCATTGATAATCAATTTTATAGTTAGTCGAATTTAAAAATATTGAATATTATTGATAAGGTATTTATTAATTATTAAATATTTATATTTATGTATATAATAATTAACGATAAAATACTAAAATACTTATAAAAATCAGTAAAAATGTTTTAAAACTTACAAAATTAATTGTATGCACTTGTATGCATGCAAGTGCATAGAACGACATACAAATGCAGTTGCATCTGTGAAGATATGCATTTACTGACATTTCAAAAATAGGTATGCAAAAGTAAAAGAGTGTGACGTCATTGGTGTGGACGGCGTGGACACCGGACAGCCTTAAAATTTTAATTAATAGTATAGAATTATTAATTATATAATAATATAGTACTATTAATTAAAATGTTAAGGCCATCCGGCGTCTGCACCAACTACGTCGCACCCTTTTTTACTTTTGCATACCTATTTTTGAAAAGTCAGTAAAAGCATGGACCTACACCGACACAACTGCAGTATGCATGCACTTGTATGCACTTGTATACACTTTTAAGGAAAATCTTCTTTATAAGTAACTCAAATACAAAAATTAAATTATAATGTTCTGACGAGATCTATGTAGACCAAGGTTGTCGAATTATATCACCTGGTGAACCAGGTCGCCGATGACGGCATCCAGGTCCTCCGCTACAAGAATTTATTGGTGACAATTCTCCAGGTCGTACCACCGATTGTCCTGGTGAATTAGATCGCCGACAACAGCATCTAGGTCCTTTGCTACAGGAATTTTCTGGTGATGATTCTCCAAATAGTTCCACCGAGTGTCCTGGTGAACCAGGTCGCCGATGACGGTATTTAGGTCGTTCGCTACAGGATACATGTCGTCCGCTTTTTTTTCGAGTCCCTTCGTCCGAACTGTATTGAAGCTCGCAGTCCTGCAAGCAATGACCGAGAACATGTAGGAGATACGCTGAGACTCCGTTCTGCGAAAGCACCGCTCGTTCTTGACGTCAAGTATAAAAAGGCTACAAACCCAGATCGTATATCGGTTACCTAGCCACGCCTCCCTAACCACCTCCAGTTTTTTATCTATATAGTCATAACCGTCGACTGTCCCTCGCGGAATCCGAACAGACTATATACCACTAATTAAATTTATTTTTAAATTATCTGTTTTTGTGATCAATTTCAATGATAATCAATTTCATAGTTAGTCAAATTTAAAAATATTGAATATTATTGATATTTATTAATTATCAAATATTTATATTTATATATATATATACTAATTAACATTGGCAGACACAAAAGTTTAATAAAAAGAAAAAAATACGCTAATTAACAATAAAATGCCAAAATACTTATGAAAATCAGCAAAAACGTTTTAAAACTTACAAAATTAATTATATGCATTTGTATGCAAACAAGTGCATACAAGGACATTTCAAAATTAGGTATGCAAAATTAAAAAAAGGGTGTGACGTCATTGGTGCGGACGGCGCGGACTTAATATTCAAATAATATTATAGATTATCTTCTCAAAATTGCTTAAGTTTTGCTTGTAAAAAACGATACTTTATTTTGCATTTACACTCTTTATAACGAAAAACCAGATCATCAAAATATTTTGCTTCAGACATTTCTGTACTCACCCTGGTAGAAATCATGTCATTTTTGAAACGCTTTTCCGCCCATTTACTGGCTAGTTCTTGGAATTTTGCTAAAAATCCCAATAAATGGCTAGTAAATGTGAGATAAAGCGTTTCAAAAATGGGCAAAATGGCGGGATTTATACCAGGGTAAGCAAAAACGCATCTTAGAATTTTGACCAATTAAAGCAAACATCATCAACAATTTTAATTGATACACACACACACACACACCCGCACACCCCCGCGCACGCACACACACACGAACACACGAACACAACCGTGTAATTGTTCTTTAGGTTTTGAAACATTATATGTGTTCTTTCAACTATGAGTCTTAGATTAATGACTTTCATACTGAACCTGATCGTTAGAAATAGATGGCCGTGGAGAGCGTTGAGACATTATTTGCTTTCCGCAAATCAAACTTGTTCTTGAATTTGTATCCTCCCTGTGGATATGACTACTTATTGATTGCGCCAAAATCTTGACTTTTAGTTTTCAGTTAATTTTTTGCAATGCAGAATTTCTTCGATTAAAAAGCTTAGGTTTGCGAGTGCGCAATTTCAATGTGCGTTCGTTTACTGACTGACTTATGCTCAACTGCGCGAGGCCCTGCATAGGTTTCGTATCAGTAAGATTAGATTAAATTTTTTCTTCCTTTTTTTCTAGTTACAGGATGCACGGAGGAAATTACGCAAGCGGACAATAAATAAATTGATGAGGTCATGCACGGAAAAATGACTATTATTTTCTGTTTCTATTAGAACAATATTATTCAGACACGATATTGGCAAAATAAGCGTCGAGCTTATTAGGAAACTAATTTATAGCTTAAACTGAGCGCTTTTGTCGAGTTTTAATTCCAAATTATTTTAATAATTACAAGTGTCCGCTTGCGCTTCTTATGCGCCGAGCTTCTCGATTTCTTCTTCTAATTACAGGGAATGCCAAGTTTGTTGTGCTTGCGGTTAAAACTCAGTAGGCCAATGTTAACGCACAACAACAAGGGGTGATCGAAAATTGCCAAGTCGATAGAAGTGGAGCCGATCGATAGGATAAATATTTTTATAAATTATAATAAATGTAAAATTGAACACGCAAGTTCAAATAATCCAATAAAATTTTTTTTAACAGTTAAAATATAAACTTTGCCGTATTCTCATGATTTCACAGCTTGAACGTCAATGCTTCAAACCTGCCGTCACGTTTATACCTTTTGTTAAAAAGGTAGTTTTTTGGAGGTTTCACTAGCTTTTAGTCTTCTAGTGAACGTAGGCAGCTGAAGGGGTGCATCGCGAGTCTGAGCGCCTATGCCTTATACACGTAAAATCAGGCTTGAAAACCTCTCACGACACACCCCTCCGGCCCGAGAAAAACAGAAAGGCCCATACTTTACTTACGATTGTAGCGTTGTCGAAACAGTTGTGTCGAATTATTATTCGACACAACACAGGATGACCACGTGCTTTCTTTCGATCACGACCGCGTTTTCCGCTTTTTCACAAACGTGTTTTCATATACTTTAGCGTGGCACTTTCTATTTTTTTACTTCTATTTTTTATAATATTTTCGAAATGTTATAATTATTCGGATTATTTCAATGTTAATATGAGATATAGATTATAAATTATAAAAGATTTAAA
Organism: Anagyrus pseudococci; assembly: GCA_030522585.1. NCBI lineage: Eukaryota > Metazoa > Arthropoda > Insecta > Hymenoptera > Encyrtidae > Anagyrus > Anagyrus pseudococci. The sequence goes on from JAPYYQ010004646.1 coordinate 3,962, forward strand.
ATTTGGATGCACAAGTTAAAATAATTATATAAGATATTGTTAAAAAATATTAAAATGAAAACTGCCCTGTATGCATAATTTTGATTTCACTCCCTTTTTCGAAATGACAACATTTCAAACTTGCCGTAGTTTATACTTTTTTAAAAAAAAGATAGTTTTTTTGAGATCCTACTACTTTTGAGTTAGCATGCAACTTCAGGGTGAAACCGCAAATATGCAAATATAAAATTGATTTGTAAAGAAAGAAATCTGTATTTAGTAAATAAATTACTCAAAAGCCATTATTATTTTAATTTTAATTTTTATTATTGCCAGCTTGAAAGAAAAACATGTTTTGTGCGCAGTATTTTCACTATATCAGTGCGATATTGCTTTAAGTGTCATCTAACGTCAAATTATCCTCTTCAGTTGAAATTTCTAAGTACTGTAAAGAATGAGACTGCGCCTCTTATCATCTGAAATTGATAATCATTAATTTTTACGAAGAACAATAATAGCGCAATTTTTTCCTTTAATATCCTTACGTTTCCGAACGACTCGATGGACAGTTTTATTTGTCCACCGGCAAGCAGTTGATAGGGAATTTGTGACCTTGTAAGCAGCGTAATTATACGTCCGCTACCCCTGCGCTCTTTACATCGACATTTTTCCACATTTACTGATATGTAATTTTAATTTGTCACATGGCATGATTTTTATTATTTTTATTGGGAAAACAAATGCCATATCATAATGTTTATCTATAAACTAAATTTTTAGTAAGCGATATATCAAAAGATTAAAATTTTTTTCTCATCGTTTCTAAGAATAAAAATAGCTATAGAGCTAGATAATTTGAAATTCTGTTCACAACTCGAACGAGCGAGAGAGATAAATAAAAGTTTCTCACTTCCTGCAGTAGAAGATCCGGAGGATACTGACACACAAACAGCTGCGTCGCTAGGATCAGCAGTACTGGCGCGAACTTGAACTTCTCTGCGAGAGGCATATTCTGAAAATCATACAATCCGAGGGCAAAATGTGCCACTGCGTCTCTTAAACGAGAGAGAAAGAATAAGCGATAGCACACCCACCCCAGCGAGCAATATACCGATGAGCGACAAGTTGTAAGTCGTGCTGATGAGCTCGATCATGAAAATCTCGCTAGACAACTTGGCGATGTCGTCGCAGAAGCTGCCGTACAGACGCGCACATGTAACATGAAATTAGCGAAGGACCAAAGAAAAAAAAAACGATGAAAAGCAGAAAAAAGGAAAACCGACCAGATGATCTGGCGATGGTAGTCGACGCAGTCCCTGAGCCTGCGCCTCAGCTCGGTGGGCTTGAGCTCGGGATCCTTGCGCGTCTCGGCCTCGTCGACCTGCTTGGCGATGACCTTGAGGCGCACTTGAATGAGCCGGCAGTGGCCGCAGGCGATCATGATGAGGAAGGCAATGGCCGTGTCGACGCAGACGCTCGTCTGCGTGACGGTGAGCAGGCAGACGACCTGGGCGGCCAGCAGCAGCTCGTAGCGCGGGCTGCTCTGGAAAAAGCCGCAGAGCTAGACGCAGAGGCCCTGGACTTGTGCATGACCTGTACACGTGTACCTGGACGTCGATGTAGAAGGGATAAGGCAGGACCCGGCGCACCGTCTCGTTGCTCGCGCTGGCCGCGAGCTGGGGCAGCTGGCTCGAGAGCACGTACAGCGTGATCGTCGTCAGGATGATGCCGGAGTAGCAGACGCTCAGCCGGACGACCTTGCGCACGAAGAGCCGGACGTGGACCTTCTCCTCGCTCCGCAGGCCCGTCCACAGCTCTTCCGTGTAGCGCATCATCTCGCCGAGCTTGCGCCGTCGGCCGAACATGTAGAGGAAGCGCAGGTGGAAGCCGACGAAGGAGAAGAGCTCCGAGGTGATGTCGGGGTTGAAGCGCTTGTTCAGGCAGTCCTCGACGAACGCGAAGATGTAGACGCTGCTCACCGCGGCGAACGCGAAGTTCACGTAGCTCGAGGTCAAGACGCTGCCCAGGAAGCTCAGCGAGCGGTTCTCGAAGGCCACGAGCCCGGCCAGCCGTAGCACGCGCATCTGGATGCGCCGGACGCGACGGTAAAAGCTCGACGACTCTTCCATGTCGGTTGTCCAAGATTTTCGCGAGATTCGCCCGCGCTCCAGAGAGCTTTGCAAGAGTGGAGACGCGTACAAGCTGTATGCAGCTGGCGAGCATACAGGACTGACATGTCGTACTCTCTCCTATGTTTTTCTTTTATTCGAGTTGCCATCGACTCTCCGCCGAGCTTTTAATTACAGGGGTAAAGTTAACGTTGTGCGCGCTTGCGGTTGAAAGAGCCCGCGTATGCAGAGAGCAGGCCAATGTCGAGCTGCAGGTGTGTACACGTCGATGCTCAGCTTCGGCGCAGCCTCGTTAAACTTTTCTTTTTTTTTCCACGTTATTACTTCAACTTGTCATGCTTGAGTTTTCATTCGTTTTAATCATTATATCCAAACGCATTTGATTCGCGGATGAATTTTATCGAGAACTTGTATCTGACGTTTTCTTTACACCAAACAACAATGTTTATCATTTTTTCATTTTTTTTTGGCTTTCGACACCGAAAAGGCGATTTGAAAGGAAACTGAAAATTTAACTATTTCTCAAACAATTTTTTATGTTATTTATTTATTGTGCCGACTGAATTATAATACATTGAATGCTTAAGATTAAGATTACCTACATTATGCAATGCAGCAGAGAAAAATATTTATTTTTCTTTGCGATGGTTCGGAATTAAAACTAAAAATTGAAAATTAAAACTAAAACTTAATACTAATACCATTGTATAATTTCTTTTTTAATTCAACGACCGTTAATTGACTATTAGTCCATATAGTATAAATTTAAATATACATATAGCTTAAGGTTAATTTAATTTTTAATTAAATTTTTTTATTTATTATTTGTAATCAAAAGAAATTATTTTATTTTCCTTAAAATGTGCTTATTCTAATAATATTATTGTTTATGAAAAGGAAATAAATATACACATAAAAACGTTACACATCAATTTAGCTATTATTATTCCACAAAATTAAAACAACCTAGAATAACTTGTAGGTCAAATTGACAGCTTGCCATTCTAATCAATACAATTACTGCTTAATTTTTTTTGAAACAATTACGTCATTTTCGGATTTTCTTCTTTTTATACCAGAATTGTTTAATCTAAAATAGTCCATGTAGCATTTTTCCCTCAATTTATCTATATCTTTAATATTATTTTCTTCCTTCCACATAATGAGTTCCTTTATTTGGTCCGCATGACTGTTTGTTAATTCACAAGAAAATTCGCCAAGTGGATCAATAACTCTAAGGGTTTTCCCAGTATGAATTAACTTAAGTCCCCTCTCAGCTAACATAAATAAGTATTCTATGGTGTTACACATTACGTCTGCAAGGTGAAATTGTTCTTCAAAAAGGTCTGTAATAATTTCCAAGGTATTCTTGATTGCATCAAGCGTAAAATAATAATAGTCGGTATGAAAATAACAACCACCAAAATATACGAACATTTTAAAGAAATATAGTTTATTAACCTGTGGCAAGATCTTTTTAATTCTAATTCTATCAAACATATATTTAAAGAAAACACAGTATTGATCATGATCTTGATAATCATTAAATAAATCTCTCATGGTTTTTATAATAGATACTTCAGGTGTTAAAATCTCCAAAAATCCAGAAATTAAAAATCCATTTGAATCTGGCCAACCATAATCTGTGATGTTTCGGAATTCCTCGTCGATAAATGTTTTAGTATGTTCAATAATATTTGAATCGTGGGTAATTTTAATGAAAAAAGATTGTAAACATTTCACTTTGTAGTCTTTCAATTCGAAAATATCAAACTTGCCAGATAATTTACTTAGAAATTTTACTATTTTCTTACTGTAATATTTTTTAATTTTACTATCAGCAGACTTTACATAAGTTTCAATGTGATTTATAAAATCGTTATTTATTTCAAAAATCAGAGACAAATATTGTAAATCTCCTACCGCCATACTTTTTTCTTCTAAGATGCGATTAAAAAGCTCCAATTCTCTTTCTATTAAATTTTCCGCAGATGTACCTCTTAGGTTTCGTAAATCTCTAAATATGTCTAAAATATAGGTTTTGCCTTCAAATGTTAGCACTTCTTCTAGATATTCAATTTGCTCATTATCGGCTTGCTTTGCAGATTGGACTAAGTAATGGCTTGCTATTTTATGTACATCCATTAACAAGATCATTCTAGAAATAACATCTACATTAGAACATTTATTTAAATGTTCTAGTTGGTTTTTTAAAGATCGAAAAGCCTTTTGTAATGTTTTGAAATTTGTTACCTCAATAAAAATTTCTGCGGCTGCTCTAAATAAGTTTAATTCATAAGAACAGTCATTGTTTGAATTTAAAAAGTGTAATAATTCAAACAATTTTTGTTCATCCGCAACTTCAAAACTTTCAAAACAAAGTAAATCTAAGTCGAAACTGTGTTCCCAAGAATTTGATTCAATTATTTCAATTGTATTAATATCTGGCAGTAAGTCGCACTTTTCTATCTCTTCCCATTTCTTCATTAAAACACCTTTTTTTTTCTTTATTATATTATCAACAAAACGTCGTATCATTTCGTTACTACGTTTAAAAATGTGCAAAGGTAAAAAGTCGTTTACCACTTTAAACATAGGGTGACCTTCTTTTTTACTCAAAGCATCAACAAGAAATACCGCTACGAAATATTCTGCGTAAGTAGCGTGAAGAAAATTGGCGGTACCGTCACTTTTTAAAACAGTTATCATACCAATGGCCTCTAATTCGTCATCCAAAGGACTTTTTTCACTTAACAGGTCTCGGATCTCATATTCTGGAAATAATGATTTTAATCCGAAGAAACCATACTGTTTAGTATATTGTTTTGTTAATATGCTACGCGATCCCTTACCTATCTTTGAACTGATGTCAACTTTTTCATTGAAATACCTTTCATATTGATGCTCAACGAATTTATCATAAAGATCTGATTCGTTTTCAATTGCACAATTTGAAAGATCAAATTTTTCACTTTCGACAAATTCTTTACAGGCATCTTGAAAAATGTTGGCGACCATTTGTGTTTGCAATGCAATGCCCATTATATTTTTTTCTCCTACAAGGTTCAATTCATACAATTTCTCTAGAAGTTTTATTGTGAATTCTTCAATTTTCTTCTCATTTAATTGTTGTTTATGTAACTTGTACCAAAACTTTATTAAAAATTTTATTTGTTCGTCTTTGTTAAAAGGATTCAACCAATGAGCAAATATTCCTAATGCATCTTCTAATTGAGACATTGCGTACAAACGAGTTGTTATTAAAAAATTTCCTTCTGTTAATTTTAGAGTGGTTCGCAATAATTTCACAATTTTTTTTTTAGTATGATTATTGATTTCATTGTAGCCGTCTAATAATAGACTGACTTTGCCAGGTTGATTTAAACAATACTCAAGTAATTTCTCTACAAATACAACTAAAGGTTTTGGTGAATTCGTTGGTAGACAAATCTTTGTTAAAAACTTTACAATATCGCTTGTACTGTTGAAGTCATGATTGTTTATGTAAGTTTCATGATTTTTCAAATCGATTCTTATATTCCACAATGATTTGGAGATTTTCGAATGTAAAGTTAGTGCAGTTGATTTTCCTATACCAGGTTCTCCGGCAATAATAGCCGATTCAGTAACATCTTCTATTTTCTTTGGTATATTATCTGTCTTTAGTACGAATTTGCGTAAATTATGTAAGGACAAATGAGATCTTTTCCATTCCAGTGTATTGCCTTTACTTTCAAGCAAATGAACAGGTCGGTCCTCAGATAAATCATAAAATTTCTTCTTTATATAAATATTATCTGATAGAATAAATTGATAGTTTTCTTTTTTTTTGCCATCCAACCTTACATAATTTTCATAGTTGCACATTTTGCTTTGTTTATTAGGAACCAAACGAGAAAGATCATCTTGGCTTATGTTAGTTATAACAAAGAGATCTTTTTCAATTTCTGCAAGGCACGATTTGTTTATTTGTGTTTGATAAGTAAATGTGCGTGGTATATCAATGTAATCAAAATCGTATTGATACTCACTTCCTATTTCTATTTTATTGTCATCACTGTCAACGAGTGCCATTAATGCATCTCCTTCGATTACTGGGTATAGAGCATTTTTAGCGAAATCTGAGGTGAAATCGGTAATTATGCTTTTCAATGTCACACTTTTTCCAAACAACGTAATTTCTTTTTCTAACATCTTATCTTTAGACTCAACTGTAAAATCATTAAGTTTCACATCATTGACATTTATTTTTTTTATGAGCTCTCGATGACCATTTAAGGTTTTTTCTATCGTTTCCATTCGATCTGGATGTACAATTAAAATAATTTTTTTTTTAGGATTTTCTTTAGTTACGTCATAAAATTTATATAAAATTTCCTGTCCTTTTTTTGAAGGTCTTGTGATCACTAAATTGTCTACTCCAGATTTGAAAGCTGCCACGGGGTCTGATTCAGAGTCGTGCAATAATGATAAAGATTTTAAATCTGAAAATATAACTTCATTAGATTCCTGAAATACTTGAGATACCATAATTTCACTGAAAAATTCATATTTCGTTTCAATGATTAAAATTCCATTTTGTGTCTTTACAAAATTGGCAATCTGCTCCATAGCGCCAACATCATTTTTGAATACCAGTTCAGACTCTTGGTATTCTTTCAGTTTTAATTCCCTTATGCTATTATAACTTAAATTGACAAGCTCATTCTTTGATTCTTCGAGCAGCTGGTCAATATCCTCATGTGAAAGAAAATGTGCTTGAATCTTTCCACCATCTTTTACGCGGTGAATCATCCAATTGCACATAAATTTAAAAAATTTTTCGTATATTTTGTCATTTATTAAATTAAACTTGTCGCCAATTTCCTCTTTAATTTTATTCTCTAACTCTTCTTCAGACGGCTGATTAACGGCAAATACCATTTTGTTTAAAAAATCATTTATCTTCTTTTCTAACTTTTCACTATCTTTTGGCACTATTTTATTCGTTGACTTATCATCTTTTGACGAATTTTTATTTTCTTCAATGATTCGCTTCATGTCGGAAATTATTTCTTTTCTGATGTCTTTATCTTCATTAAATTCATAAATCTTGCCACCAAGCGAATCCAAATTTTCAACCTTGATTTTTTTTTTACTTAAATATTTTTTCCACTTTTTTTTTATCTCTTTTGTTTCAGGCGGTTCATCTTTTGTTGGGCTTGGATCAAAATCAAAATCATTGTTTGTACATATAATTAAATCTTCTATCTTCCCATCCTTAAATTCTTCACTCTTCTTAATTTTTAGATATGAGATGAAATACCTAAGCAAGCTAAATTTTTCTTTTATATCTGATGATTCAAGCTTAGACAAATTAATTTTGTTATTATCTTCTAAAAATTGCGTATGTTTTGCTTGTAAAAACCGATACTTTATTTTGCCTTTACTATCTTTATAACGAAAAACCAGATCATCAAAATGTTTTGCTTCAGGCATTTCTGTAGCTAAACGAAAACGCATTTCAGAATTATGACCATTCAAAGCAAACAACATCAATAATTTTAATTGATATATATAACCGTGTAATATTTTTTTAGGCGGTGAAACATTATGTGTGTCGTTTGAATGGTAAGTTTCAGATTGATGAGTTCCATGC
>JAPYYQ010004656.1:0-14247 GCA_030522585.1 Anagyrus pseudococci
TTTATTTAATAATTCTAATGCTATTTTTTTACGGTATTCACTACAATCCAAGTTATCACCAAAGTCGATTTCATTTACATCCTTTAAGTATTTACCTTTCGCGTAGCAATAACCGTAATACATAATGTAAATGCCACAATTATTAGTATCTTCGTACGGCTGATAAGGTCTTTTAAGTATGTTGCATGTTTCCCATTTTATATTTTCAAATTCTTTTAATGTTGAACCAGACTCACTTTTCTGTATAAAATTTTTGAACCTTTTTTTAACTCTATTTAACTCTTGCATTCGCGAATTTTGCGTTAACTTGTATGGATCTAACAGTGTAAGAGTTTTTTCTTCAAAATTTGCTACAAGCATTCGCCAGTGACCCATACAATGATACGGCATCAACAATAACTTTTCAACTTTTGCAGATGTTTTTAATATTTTTTCTATTGATTGCATATAACAGAAAGGTTTATCACCAAGAATATTTATGGTGTTATCAGTGGGTAGAAATGTAACATTATCACAATCTTTTATTTGTGCCGCTATGAAGCAGTCTATAACAAGACCATCAATCCATCTGTTTTGAATCAAAGTTGAATATTCTCGAGCCCTTAAATAAAATAAATTAATAGACAACGATTTTGTTGTTGTATGTATTGCTACGCCTATATTACTTGATACTGAATTGAAGTAATAATTAATATCCTCAACAACTCCATTTTTTAGTACAAATATTTCTTTATTTTTAGGATATATATTACTTTTATCAATGGATTTTTCATAATTATCGACATCTAATTTTGATTTCTTAACATAATTATCATTAGCTTCGCTGTCGTTATGAACCCGCCTTCTTTTGGTATTTTTTATTGGACAATGTTCGACTTGTTGTATTGGAATACATGTATATATGTTAGAATCATCGTCTTCGTCAATGTTACTGAGGTTGAAATTTTTATTTAAATTATTTTCCTGTAATTGTATTTCATCTTCAACATTAATATCCTTCTCATTTACATGCTTATTTTCTGTTTTATTTTTTAACTCTTTCTTTTCTAACAAAGTATGTCCTTGACTTTTGCATTTATTATTATCTATTTTCTCTCTCTGTCTTTTTTTTTGAATTTTTTTGTCACAAATAATTTTATGCAACCTTTGTATTTCCGTTGCCTTTTCGTGTCCTTTTTTGCTTTGAACATCTTTTGCTCCTCTTTTCCACGTTTCTTCAATGTGAGGATTCGCTTCAGTTTCAGGATATTTTGTTTTATTTTTTTTAGAACGTTTAATATCGACACCTAATTTAATTTTAGCTAAAATATCCTTTCTGTAATTTTCCAATTGCCTTACTCTTTGTCCAACTGATGCATTTTTCGTTTTGTTGAAAACTTTTTCCTTTATTACTTTGTGAGTACTTTCTACATAAGCATTGGATATTCGTGAAATTTTTGGATCAATTAAATCTATGTCTATTGCGCTCCAAAAACATACGTAGGGCATCCACGTGTTTACAATATGATTTAAAAAATCTTTTTCATAATATTTGTTTTTTAAATCACCGTCATCATTGAAATGTATATCATTATTTTCTATTTGTAGTTCTACTTTTAAAGCAATTTTTGAATAATGTTTATAGAACGGAGAATTTTTGGAAATAGCTTTGCTACTATTTTCGTTATCATCCATTGACTCGTAGAAATCATCATCACATTCTTCAAATTTATCAAATTCGTCGATATTTTCTTTTCGTGTGTTTACAATGTTGGCAATGTCTTCAATATTTTGTAACGTATTTGCTTCCGATTTTGTTAATAGTAACTTGCATAATTTTTCAAAAATTTCATTCATTTGTTTTAAAGTTCTACTTGTACACATAATAGAAAAACATTCTAAAATAAAAATTTTGCATCCTTTCAAGTTTTGGTATTTTTTATCTATTGTCTTCGAAACTATCTTCATAAAGTGTGCATAACAAATTTTAATAATCACAAGTTTCTCTGGTAATGCCTTTTTTTCACTCAAATAATCGTACATTTTTTCTAAATATACAGCAATATTCATTTCATTCCATGCATTTGAAATCGAATGTATAAAAACCCAAGACCAATCAATGGCAACAGCACGAACTAATGGCCATGTACTTGTTTTAGTCATAACAAAGTATTTAAATCTTAGTAATTGCATGCTTATCGATACTATTGTGTGGTCACATGTGAAAAATCTTAGTAATTCTATTATTTCATATTCCAACTTTACTACGGCTGTATAATAAAATATTTTTTTACAAATTACATGGTCTGGTTTCCGCGCTACTGATCCCGTCGCATCCATGTGCATTATTTTACATTTTTTTTCCTTTGCAATGACAACATCTTCTTCTGTATACATAGTAACTGTACATGGCAAATCTACATGTCGAAGAAACGGATCTGACAATAACTGATGATGAAACCATAACTGCATAACATCGTTTAAATCCTGTGATTGCAAATGTAATATTGCTTCGTTTTTTGTTTCAGATTTAATTCTGTAAGCGACATCCATTGTAAATAAACTTTGCATATGTCCATCTTGAGCATATGCGACATTTGTATTTTTCTGTATTTCTGTCATTACTTTATGAATATCACCATATTGAAGTTTTTGTTTCACTTCTGTTCTGTAAGCACCTCGTACTTGCTGGAAAACTTGTGCCACAGTTACGTCATGTTTATATTTCAACCCTTCTTTATCACTTGCAATTAATACTGATACTGTAACCATATGTAAATTTTCAATTCGAAATCTAAAATGTTGTTTATGTTCAGCAGATCTACAAAAAGCATATGCTACTATACTATCTTTATTATGTCGTGTTGTACCTTTGAAACTTAAGGTACACGTACACTGTAACTTCCATAACATTAATAATTTTAATGCATACTTGATTATTTCAGTGATATACTCTCCTTCTAGATTTTTAAACACAGCTGCAGAAACCTCTATTGTCTTTATATCATAAATGTAGTTTATAATTTTTTTTGAAATTTTATTTTTCGAAGATTTTTCAACTTTTTTCACTTTGTTCTGTTTGACACGGTTCTCTGAATCGCTATTCAAGCAATCTTCTTCTTCGTCAGTTTCTTCACTGGGAATGCTTGGTTGATAATCATCATCAAAATTATAACTTTCATCTTCACTGCTATATTTAAAATCATAAACTACTTTATCCTTCTCATCTTTAACTAGTTTCTTAGTGTTGGGATAAGTAATTTTACATTTCTTCTTTTCAATACTAAAATTGTCGTCATCTGAATGTGGTTCTAAATTATCATTATCTAGTTCATTATTAAAATCATATGTGTCATCATCGTTTATACCATTAGAATAATATAAATCTTCATGAATTTTTGGTATTTCATCATAACTGAATTTTATAACTTTATCATTCTTATCCTTTTCAGTGATTATTTTATTTGGAATTATCTCATTCGTTGCTTCAACATCAGAGTCACATAAATTATTTTCTTCTCTTGTAACTGTAAAATCTTTTTCGTCTTTGTTGTCACAAATATCGCTATTTACATCGGTACAAACACTTTGGTCGATGTCTTACAACCTTATCATTCACATCTTTTTCAATAATTCCTTTTTTATTTGATATTATTTCATTTGTTACTTCGACATCAGTGTCAGATAAATTATTTTCTTCTCTTGTAACTGTAAAATCTTTTTCGTCTTTGTTGTCACAAATATCGCTATTTACATAGGTACAAACACTTTGGTCGATGTCGTTTTCATAACTTAATTTTACAACTTTATCATTCACATCTTTTTCAATAATTCCTTTTTTATTTGATATTATTTCTTCTTGCCTTGTAACTGTAAATACTTTTTCATCGTTGTAGTCACTAATATCACTATTAACTTCAGTAAAAACAGTTTCATGCATTTGATCTACATGATATACATCGATGTCCTTTTCATTACTACTTTCGGTTTCTACCACGTTCTTATTACTTTGAAGATTATGGCTGTTATCTACTTTATACGTATTTAAATCATGTTCTTTAGTATTTTCTATTCCCTCATGTGGGATTTCTGTATTAATTAATGAAATACTACCATTATTACAAATTTTATCAGTAATTAAAAAACTTTCATAGCTATTCTCAATTTGTGACAATTTGTTCGTTGTTATGTCATTATCAATGCCTTCAACGTTATTTTTTTCTTCATGTACATTTAATGCAACGTTATTTTTAATAATTTTATCATTATCGATTTTTTGTATCTTATCGTTTATCAATTTATATTTTTCGGTATTTATATTTTTAGATTCTTTTATTAGAACTTCCCAATGTCCATTACGCCTTTCACCCGTAAATAACAATTTAAAATCTGAGTTATTTTCATTAGATCCATCGAAATAGGTTTTAATAATATTTTTATCATTATTCATTTCATAAATAGTTACAGGTATATTAAACATTTTTTGAAACATTGCAACTTCGAAATCTGTTCCGAAAGTACATGCTTTACTCATGCGTTTTTCATAATCTTTTGCATTTTTGTACTTATATTCTACGCATGTACTTTCACAAAGTTCTTTTTCTGCATGCCAATTATTAACTACATATTTAACTATAGCAAATCTAATACTTAAATGGGCGAGTTCATGTTTAAACAAACAATATGATAAACTTCTAAATAAACAATTACCATCACCTTTAATAGTTACACGTTCATATTTTTCATTGCAAACTATAACATTTTCATACTTTTTATTATAAGGAATGTGTTTTTTTGACATACCATCAGTCATAACTTCGTTTATTAAATTGTTTGTTTCGTTACTAATATTATTTTCACAACTTACCAATGAGTTTTCTTCATTTTCACTCGAGTTATTTTCAATATTTGCTATATTTTTATTTTTTAACTTAGCTGCAAGTAAATTTTCTACGTCTATTTTCAATGTTTTCCATGCTATACGTATTTTTTGCCGAAATTTTTTATCACTTTTTTCTTTTACATCGTTGGCAATCTAAAAAAATATATATCAAATAAGTTAACTTTATTATCTAACTATAATTATGGTTACTTTTTAGTGTACTTAGTAACATTAGCAGTAATAAATTGTCGTTAATTTGAGAGACAGAGGGAGTGTGTAACATAGTTGCGTAAAAGTCAGCAAGATTAAGTCTTGTAAAACTATAGTTAAAATTTACAATAATGCTAAGCATGAAAAATAGAAATAAATTCTAAAACCAAATCATAACATAATATTTAAATCAATATGCAACAGTTATTAACTGCATCAGAAAAAGTAAGGCAAAGTTAATTAGGAAATAGTATATTTCGATACTAGTGCGTGAAAAATGATTCGCGACGAGTGTGAGGTTTGTCGCTCGAGGGAAGCGAGGGTAACTACTCACACGAGTTGAAAATCATTTTTACACGTATATCGAACAATATTTTTGAGTCTTAATTCATCGGCTTATGATCTATTTTAAAATAAACAGTTTCCGAAAAAAAACATTGAAAAAAAATAACCGTGCATTTTTTTCGAGTATACCTCGAAACCTATCTTACCCTAATAAACAACTACACAGTTTAAAATAAATTTTTTTCCTATTTCACCAACAAATTGAGCTTATCAAATTTAAAAAAAAAAAAAGAAAAAGATAAAAAAACAAAATTTATCGAACTGAAAAAAATATATCTCTGACATTTTGCAACATCGACTCCTGAAAAATAGTATAGAATAAAATTTTCCGAAGCTTCCCAGCGTGCATCGCTGATTTATTGTTTCGTACGTGCATTTTAAATTCGAAAATTACACATGTCATAGTCGGTGCTTGGGGAGTGGAGGGTCCTCCGCGATTTTTCGCCGTTTCCGCTAAAATTTTCTTTCTCTCTTCCCGCGAAATGCCACACCAGAAGTCCCTCGATAAAAGAATCGACGGCAAACGGAAAACCCCCTGACTCTAATAAACAAAGGGTCGCGAGGGATAAAATTCGAGAAAGTTCAGAATTTTGAAAATTCCCCGCATACAACTCCGCTTAGCTCAGGAGCAAAGGGAAAACGACATAGAAATATGCTCTCTTACTTCCTGCTGGCATCAAACCTTCCATTCCCCTCTCCCATATCATTCTTTTAACCATGCTGCCTGCCGCTCCGTCAATTCAATTTTGAAAATAATTCAGCGGAGCCTACATACATATATACGTAACAAGTCCGTTTGATAACGTCAGCATGTGTACGGCCGCCTAAACACACTCATATGCTGCATAAAAGCCTCAGATTCATTTGCAAGTCTTAAAAAGTGGCATAATTATTGATAGTTATATCAAATACTTGCCAGAAAAATATAGTAAAGATCCCGCGAGGTATAGGTCTTCATATATGCCAGGGTACTCTACGATCTCCCGTGTATGTGCGTCCCGTGCTCCGCGTAGTTCTGACGCATCAATTGCGTGGAAATCTGTGTTGAAGGGATTGTTCGCGAGTATTAAAATTTGGCACAATTATTAGTTTGTATGCCAATAACTTCCATTTAAATGCTGTAAAAGATCGCGCGTGGTCTATGTATGTAGATCAACGAAAGAGCTGCATAAAAAAATGTACACGATCCTCAGTATATACCACTCGCCCCCCTTCTCTTGTTAAGACGAAGTCTCTATGTCTGCCTTTTCGCTCGTCAATTTTCTCCCATCTCACTCTTGTATGCTTCTTTCGAATCGCCTCTTCGCGCTGCTCAAATTTTCCAACTTGACCCGTTTCGCGACGACTGTACCCGCTCCCCTCTCTTTTTCTTTATGTCTTATATTTTCGATGTACATCGTCTTGAGTAAGTTACACTTTCGAGGCATAAGAAACTTTTGGGATTTCTGTTCTCTTATTTTCGCGCGAATGTAAATTAATTTTAAGAAGCGGACACGGGAGAATGTACTTTATAAAAAATTACATGTTTTTACGTGCCTTCTCTCCTACTCCTGCACCATGGACTTTTTCTCCATGAGTAGCTATGAATATTTGTCTAGATTCGCAGAAAAAGTAAATGCATTCCCGAGATGTTCGTCATTATTTATTCTACTTTCAAAGGCATTATTAAACTTTTAAAATTTTATAACTTAATATAATGCCACTTTAACACATACCAACTGATGTTCGTATTAACTCAATCTTTATTTTCAATATTAATGGTTTCACGGTAATAATTTTTAGAAACATTTGATTTTCCGAGGAAAAATGAAAAGCAAATATATATTTTATGTCGCGTATTAATTGCCAGATTTTTTAACGTTAAAGCATTAGATTAAAAAAATTGTTTGATCAAAAGGGCAATAAATTTCTGTTTTCATATACGTTACAAATATTTTTTCCTCCTCGCTCGGCAATATTAGATAAACAAAAAAAAAGTATAATTTTAAGTATAATTTAATCGACGAACTTTGTACTTGAGCATAAGATATGAGAGTTTGTCTCTCGAGAAAAGCAGCTTCAATGTTTTTTGCCGAGCGTCTAAAGAGCGCAATGTCTAAGCGTTACGCTCTTACAGTTTATCCGTATACATATTGTACGTACGAATAGCCACCAATATTATTTATTTTAAACAATTCTAAACAATTAGAGAAAAATAATTCATATATATAAATAAAATATTGTATTGAAAATATTTGTTCTTACAAAAAATTTTATCCTTTACTTGGCTACCTTATATGTTCATTGTAGCCTTGCATTTACAGTTGAATTCCACTATAATTACATTTTATACACATTCATCGACCACTAATGAATATCACACGTCAAAATATAACGATAAATATTGACTTTCGATCAACTGTTGGAACACTTACGCATAAGTACATTATTATTTCAGAAATGTCAATTTTACAAAAATTAGCGAGTCTTAGAAAAGTAAGGTATTATAAACAGCAGTCTATCACCATTTTGAATAAGCGTTTATAATTTCTTACAAACAAGTTCGATTTCTTCGCGCATTTGGTGTAAATAATCGTCGGGGATCTTCGTATACCCGTTAGAAAGCAGAAAATGGCCTGAGAGGTGAGCCAGGACTACCGGGAGTAGACGAATTTGAAGCATTGTTCATCGACGTTGAACCACGTGGCGTATTTTTCAATGGAGGGGAACACTTTTCATCAAAAACATTTTTATTTTTTACGGACATATCAAAATTTGTCATTTTATTTCTCCGATTCATATAAAGAGGTATCTAAAAAATAACAATTTGGCTATGTAATAGTCTTTCTCTCGCTCGTTCTTATCTCGAATGGTAATTGAAATAAACGTAAAATAATGGCTGCCACTCGCAACGCAGTCGACATTTAATGTAAATGCTCATGTCGTCAAATTCACTACAGACATCGGTGTAAAGAAAATATCAACAGATGTATCTAATTAAGAAAAAAAAATGTTTTACGAAGAAATGCCGACGTAAATGTTCAAAAATGCATATGACACTTGACTATCATTGTCTTTGTGCGTTGTGTGTGAGTCTCTCTCTCTGTCTCTCTGTATGTGAGAGTCTCACTCTCTCTAATATCAAGAAATAGAAAATAATGTTGCTAACACAAATGTAAGAACTATCGTACCTTATATAGCAATGATCCTTCTCCATATCGAGAAAAATCCACATCGTCAATGCTGTTCACGTGGCTGACGATGGAAGTTGCAAGCTTCAGTCTTGATATTTCTTTGTTTACAGCCATCTTTACAAAGCATTTGCTTTGCAAAGATGACTGTAAAATCACTTACGAAAACTTTTCGCACTGAATACACGTCACTATTGATAAATAAAATAAAAGTATTAAATAAACTAAAAACTAATAAAGAAAAAACTAATAAAGAAAAAAACAGTATCAAAGCTGCTGTTCTTCTTCGCTGACGTTGTGTTCGCTGCAAGAACCAACAACGGAATGAAATATTCCGTCCGGCAGTCCGATAGACAATACCGGTAACAGCCAATCAGAGGCTTTGTCTTTGGCGAAGCGCAATTGTTTACGTTCCGGCTAGTATAAGGACTATAATAAGGCCATTGGCGATTGCATTTGCGCGCGCGAGAAAAAGATATTTTAAAATAAATGTAAATTTTGAATAAAAATCACAATGTTAAAATTATGCGTAACTATTTTTCTATAATTAATATGCATTTATAATTAGAAAGGATAGTTTTAAAATATGACAGTTGTATGTTGAATATTTTATTACGTATAATTTACAAAAAAATAAACGCAAGGAATAAAAAAGGGTGGTTTTTTTTTTAAAGAAATTTATTAATTTGTATTCTACGACTACATTTTTTCTTACATTAGAACTAAAAAAGAAGATTGATATATTAAAAATTAAATGAATTCTTATTACACAAACATAAGTAATAATATTTTACTAGTTACAAGTAAAATTTGGTACTAAATACAAGTAAAGTAATCGTTACAAATAAAGAAAATGTTTATAATTATTCGAAGCTACATTATAAAATCATTTTACATAATTAGGAAGATGAATTTTTATTATAGTATACAAAATAGTGAAATTAAATTGAATAAAAAACTTTTTAATTTTCATTGATTATAGTGCGGCGCGTAGTGGGCAGGTTGAGCAACATATGGATTGTAATATCCAGGAGCAGGAGCGGGATAGTTTTGTTGGGGTTGCATGTACTGCATGGAAGGTGTTGCCTGCGGTGCAGGTGTATAAGTTTGCGGCACACCTGCAGGAGTATAAGTTTGCGGTACAATTGGAGGTGGTACATAAATGTTAGGTGGTGCAGATAAAACAGGGTTAAGTGGATTTTGCGTGGGTAAGGTTGGAATTTGTTGCTGAGGTGCGCTGGCGACATTCAATTGCGGTGTACTGGCGTAATCTGCTTTTGCTGTAGGTGGTTGCGGTGCACCGACGTAATTTTGTTGGGGTACACTAGCATAATTAGGCTGAAATGCATGTTCTTGCGATGCATTAGTGGCGTTTTGCTGTAACGAGGTAGCGCTGTTTAAGGGTGCGGCTGAGTTTGTAAGAACGGCGCTATATGAAGGCCGTGGCGTGAACGCGGGAGCGGAATTCCACTAAAATTACAATTATTAATGTAAACATTCATCATTATAAGATATTTTTAAAAATTTTATGTTTTACCTCATTCCTATCATACGTTGGACCTTGCCAAAATCCTCTGCCTCGTCCTCGCCGGTAGCCGCCATATCCTCTTCCCCTGTTGTAATAATATGGGGGGTGATAGAAGGAAAATTCCTAAAATCAGTAATTATTGTTATTGAATATAAAAAGTAACTTCATTAGAATATTAAAAAAGACAAAGTAATACCTGCTGTTCTATTTGCGCAACATTGAATAAGTAAGTGTCGATGTAGGTTTTACACTTCTCAAACAGCTGCGGATCAAACGAATTTTTTTCGTTGGCATTTGCCTTCTCTTCCATTTTTTCTCCAGCGACTTTTTCCACTACTGTATCGGCTTTTTTTGAATCACTTTGGATTGCTTTTTGTTCAGCTGCAATTGTGTCTGCTCGGGCTTTATCGCATTCGGTCTGTAATAAGAGTATTAATTAATTAATATTAAAATATCTAAAAAGCAATTACAAAAAGAGCTATTTATTTAAAGATTAATCACATATGAAATGTTTACCTTAGAGCTATTCTTTTTTGAAGAAACAACCTTCCACTTGTTTGACATAATCTACAAACAATTAAAAATTAAAATAAAAAACTTTAATAATAATAAGTAAAAACATTAAATTTACAATGACGCACGCTATCAGTCCATGTTTTGCTATTAGCCCTGACCCCACTACCTCGCTCCCCATCTCTTTCTCTCTCTCTCTCTCTCTCTCTCTCTCTTTCTCTCTCTCTCTCTCTCTCTCTCTCTCTACCCGATTTTTCCGCTTTTACCGTTACAGCAGGCCTATGAGTACTCGCCGACTGTCTCCCACTTGTTAATAATGAAGCAGTCGCAGATAGCGCGACGGCTCAGATACTTATGTGTATTGTCTGCAGCTAGTCCTAATCCCCACTGTCTGTATGTGCGTCTGTCTCTCCCTCCCTTCCCCCTCTGTCACTCTCGCCCTCCTTCCCTCTCTTTGTCTCTCTCTCTCTCTCTCTCTCTCTCTCTTATAAGTCATTACAACACCTAATTTTAAGGAGGCCAAGCGGAATATCCACGGAATTTTACTCTATCTCTCTCCCATGCTTTCTCCTCTTGTCCCTCCCCTCACCCTCTCGCGCCTTTGTTCTCTCTCTCTCTCTATTTCTCTTGTAACACATCATAACACGTAATTTTAAAGGAGACCAGGCCAAGCGAAATAACCAGATCGGAATTTTCATACTTTGTCCCGTACGCGGATTTCGAATTCGCGCAGAAGACGCCCGAAAAACGACGCGTTTTAAGGTTATATTATAAAAGCGCGTTCGAGTGGCCACGTAATTGTACTCTATCTGTCTCCCTTACTCTCTCCCCTCGTCCCTCTCGCCCTCACACTCTCTCACTCTCTCTCGACATATCGCAACACTTGATTTCAAGGGAGCCGAGGCCAAGTGGAACAGCCACTTGATTTTTCAGTGTTTGTCCTATTCTCAGAATTTGACGTTGCGCACGAGGCGCCTTGGAGGCGCTGTGTTTTGAGGCATTGTTGACTCGCCACGTTAGTGTACGTCTTTCTCCGTACCTAAATCACTCAATGTGTCTCTTTTTTTCTCCCTACCTCACTCAATCAGTCTTTGTTTCTCTGTTTCTTTATTTTTTAATGTTTTTAAGAAAACGAGCGCGGACTCGTATATACCAACAGGCACAAGCACGTACGTGTTAACAAAATTCATCTATTTTTCAAGAACACGATGCCTATCTAACCAATAATTCGTGATAGGAGATACGAAAAAAAATTATTAATAGACGCCCGACAAACAAATTAAATGTTACACAATATAATACGAAAATAACTATTAAAAAAAGGAAAAAAAAAATAGAATGTCTCGTGCACGACTTTCCGTTTCGATTCAATGTATATTCTTTTTACGTTCGAATATACGCAAACAAATACATACCAATTGTTGAAGAAAGCGGCTTGTAGCGCCGAGTCCACCATGAACCAATGGATACTGCCAACGGGAACAATGCCGATGAACTTTCACGTTGATCCTGTAAAGTAGCAGCAGCGACAGCGACCTAGCACGTAGATGCTGTCAGTTGAGGCAACGGCAACGAAATGGCGCGTAGCGCGCGTGAAAAAGCTAGTATGGAACTGGTGGTGGCGCGCACGTCGCCGCCAATGCTTCTGCACGAACGTCGCTTTCTCTCTCTCCCCCTCTTGCATCAGCCGCGTCGGTGCGGTGGTGCCGGCGACATTCACGTCCGCGTCGGTAAGAGCAGGGCTGGGGAGGGGAGTGTGCTTTCTGGAATAATCGAAAGCCGAATCGAAATTCGAATGTCGCTAGAGTCTATCAGATCGCGATCCCGAATGTCGCTAGAGCAGTCTAGCCAAAATATGTCTGTAAAATATTAGCAGAGGCTGGGAGCTAATATTTAACAGGGGTCTTTCTATTGTTGATAACAATATGCAAATACATTGTCAAGTAATACCCGTGATAGAAAATTGACAGTAGCCGAATGACGCAAGAATTTTTATACAGCTCGTACACGAGACTTAGCTCGATTTTTCCCGCTTAGTCGATAACAAGCTTGTTATCGACCAAGCGCGAAAAACGAACTAAGCTGCGTAAATGAGGTACATAAAAGTCCAGGCGTCTTTTGGCTACCATAATTTTCCCTTTCCGCCGGATTGCTTAAAAATTTGTTTAAATATTGTTTGTAATAATCAAAAGACCCCTTTAAAATATCAGCAAGGACTCAAGCTTGTTTCCGACTTTTAGCGAAAAACGCTATTAAAGACATATACGTGCTTCTGCTAAAAATCACGTGTTTTTTGGCTACCGTAAATTTAACGGTTGCCCGAATCCCTTGAAATTTTCTTTACACAAAGTTTATAACAATAAAAAGACCCCTGTAAAATATCAGCGGAGTCTAGAAGCTCTTTTTCGTAAACATAGAAACAGCGAGGCAAGCCTTGTATACGCTCTTTGGAAAATCCATACATGTTTCGGCTACCGTAAATTATCCGGTTGTCCAATTGGCTCAAAAATTTATTTGCGTATTGTTATTAACAATAGAAAGATCCCTGTTAAAAATTAGCGGGGTCTAACAACTGCTTTCCGACTTTTTGCCGAAAACACGCGCCAAGCCTCGCATATGCTACTCGGAAAATACATTTGTTTTTTGGATACCGTGAAATTTCCGGTCGCTCGAATTACTTGCAAATTTTTTAGGATATTGTTCAAAACCATGAAAAGACCCCTGTGAAATATCAGTGGGGTCTGGAAGCTCGTTTCTGACTTATAGCGAGAAACGCCGTTAAAGACATATACGTGGTTCTGCGAAAAACTACGCTTTTTTTAGCTACCGCGATTTTTCCGGTCGCGCGAATAGCTTAAAAATTTTTTTACATATTGCTACTAATAATACAAACACCCCTGTAAAATATCAGCAGGGTCTGGAAGCTCGTTTCTGCCTTATAGCGAGAAATTCCGTTAAAGTCATATACGTGCTTCTGCGAAAAAGTACGCGTTTTTTTGCGACCGTAATTTTTCCGGTCGCGTGAATCGCTTAAATATTTTTTTACACATTGTTTATAACAATACAAGGACACCCGTAAAATATTAGCGGGATCTTATATCACTTTTGCGACTTACAGCGAAGAAGCGAGCCAAGCCTAGAATACGGTTTTCGGAAAATCAATGCATGTCTCGGCTCCCGTGAAATTTCCGGTCGCCTGAATTGCTTCAAAATTTTTTTACGTATTGTTATTAGCAATACAAAGACACCTGTAAAATATTAGCGGGGTCTGGGAAGTCGTTTCTGACTTATAACGAGAAATTCCGTTAAAGTCATATACGTGCTTCTGCAAAAAACTACGCGTTTTTTGGCTACAGCGATTTTTCCGGTCGCGCGAATCGCTCTAAAATTTATCTACATATTGTTAATAACATTACAAAGACCCATGCTAAAAATCAGCGGGGTCTCAGAGCTACTTTTCGACTTGTAGCCGAAAACACGATCCAAGCTCTGTTTACGCTCTTCGGAAAAACCAAGCGTCATTCGGCTACCGTGAATTTTCCGGTCGCTCGAATCGCCCCAAAATTTATTCACTCATTGTTTATAACAATATAAAGACCTCTGCTAAAAATCAGCGGGGT
>JAPYYQ010004666.1:0-10114 GCA_030522585.1 Anagyrus pseudococci
TATTTTATAAGAAAAAGTTTTCTTTTGACATACTCATGATTGACTACTACGCTTGTAACAACTAAATTAATAATTACTTAAAATTATAACACATCAGCAGTAAAATTAGCAAAAAGACGCATGACGGGACTCTACATCTCGAGTATATTTTTGTCTTTATAAGTGCGGAATTACTTTTTTTTATGCAAACTTACATATGTATTAGTTTTTGATTTTTAATATATACAATAAACTTTTTTTTAAATTCAGAAAAGTCAAAATTAAATATGATTCTGAGGGTACGACGTGCGATTTGCTACTTTTTTGAAAATCGCCCATATAATAAATCCAAATATTTAACTTAAAAATAATTAGCTTTACAAAAAATGGAAAAGCGTACTAATTCTCTGTCTCTTCTTTTCCCAGAAAGATAGACAGATAGATCGGTATGTCTGTATTACTGTATGGTACGTTGTACAATAAAAAAGATATACAATAATATGTATTTACAATAACAGATGTAACATTAGATAGATAGATAGTTTATTTTTATACATTATGTTATACATGATAAAGAGTACGAAAAAATATATATAATATAAAACAAAAATATAACAGAACTAACAAAATTAACAAGAGAGAGAGAGAGAGAGAGAGAGATTAGTACTGTTTTATTTTTTTTAAAGGTATTTATTTTTTCTGAAAGGCTTTTAGTCAAGAAATAAATAGGAACATTCTTTGTGACACGTAATAAAAGTACCACGGTTTATGCATAGAAGAAAAAAAATAGTTTTTTATAAATTATTTGAGTTTTGCTAGTTGAGCACACATGATCTTAATCATAAAATTTTTAGAAATAAAATCCCTTTTTCATTAAAAATTTATTAACCTAAAAATGCCATACAACCTTATAGGAGTTGCTTTATAAAGTTTAATTTTAAGAAATTTGATTATTAGTCGGGCGTTGTACTATTCAAGTTTAGAGATAATATACGGCACCACTTGATTTCAAGAATTATAAGCGGTGCTAAAAAGTTAATTTAACATATTAACGCTAACCTCGACCCAAGATTATAAATTTTGAATTGATTTTACATTGTTCGTACAAATAAGATAAAAATCTTAGGGGACAATTCGTTACAAAAAATTTTTTATAATGATACATAAATGAAAATTTCAAAAAATCTCACCTTTCTGCATTTGAACATGTTCTGCATTTATTTTTGCCTGCAACAAAAAATGCTAAGTTTCAAAAAGTAGAATACATACTACAACTTAAAATTAGGCGATTGAACGGTTATTTTTTCAAAAATGACTCACCTCGTATCCTTGTTTAACTGCTCTCGTGCCACTCCAATAATCACCTTCTTTCTCATGCGGGTTGCATTGCTGAAAAATTAAAGGAGTGCAATAAGTAACTGTCAAGCTAGCAATGAAGTAAATATCAAGGTATTTTAAACATATTCTGTCGTTAATGTTATTACGAACTTTAAAAAGTCTTTAGAACTTTAAAAATAGAAAGTGCTAAAAACAATGAACCTAACTTTGACATCCTAACCTTATTGATCCAAAATATTGGCATTTAAGTTCGTTTAAAAATATTAAAAAAAAAATGTGGAAAAATTCGTTTTAAATTATTAAGAAGACGACTCTAATGCTTGTATATTCATTGTAAAATGCATATGCAAGCATTGCATATTCATTATATGATAAAATTAAAAATACATATAATATTGCCTAAAAAAGATTATGTCATTTTAGCTTAAAGTGCATCGGTATATGAATGCTTTAAGAGCTAGATAAGATGTACACCTTAATATTAGCCTTTGTTACGTCCTTAGATTGGTAGAGCTTGTATAAATGACTCAGTCGACAGAGAGACCGGGCGTAAACTTGCGATCTACAAATTGCAACATTGACGCTCTTCCAATCGATCCATTGTACACTCGAGGCACTTTGATTCGTCCTGGTCTGTTCCCATCAACCTTCCTAAATGTCAACGTTGTATAAACTTCACGCGAGAGAAAGAGAGAGAGAGAGATGAACATTAGTCCCACTCTCTCTCTCTCTCTCTCTCTCTCTCTCTCTCTCTCTCAATTTCTCTCGCGTGAAGTTTATACAACGTTGCCATTTAGGAAGGTTGATGGGAACAGACCAGGACGAATCAAAGTGCCTCGAAAGTACCCCCAGAGTCTATCATGGGGAAATCTTGACTCGTTTTTCGTACAGAATACACGAAAGTTGATGATCCCTGCCTGGCTAAGGTGTAATTAGGCTACTGTTTATTTCTTTTTTAACTTATGATAATTTTTTATTATCCTAAAGTTAAAAGTAAAGAAAAATGTTTTTGTACAGTTGCCTTTTGAACCTTATAATTTTTTTATAAATTCTGAATATACCGTAAGAAAACATTTACTTTTTGTAGAGCAAAATTTTCATTTGTTATTGAAATTGGTTATGTGACTAGTAAGTCGCTATTAAACTAAATAAAAAATACCAGATGTGTCTGTCTACAGAAAAATTTGTTTTTTTTTTAAATTAAAAAAACTAACAAATTTGAAAGCACAATACGCATGAGGCTTGGACATAAAGTTTTATAAAACTCGTACCACAGCCACTGGAAAGCAACCTAGTTTACGTGATCGTTGTAATCAACGCTATTTGCCACGCTTCAATCGCCTGATTCTCAGTAACTGGGATAAGCTGTACAACTTCAGGCACTTTGATAGGCGTAACTATAAACGCTTTGTAGAAGCTGGGCTCATCGAATAGGGGTAAGGAGTGAATCTTCGTGTGACCTTGTGGCATAAGAATCTGCCGATCGCAAAGTGAAAAGAATATTATAATATTAAAAATTTGCTTTATTTATTAACTAAATGAATAAAAATAGTT
Organism: Anagyrus pseudococci; assembly: GCA_030522585.1. Lineage (NCBI taxonomy): Eukaryota > Metazoa > Arthropoda > Insecta > Hymenoptera > Encyrtidae > Anagyrus > Anagyrus pseudococci. Next base: position 2,872 of record JAPYYQ010004666.1, read on the forward strand.
TTTCGATTCTGCGTTCCGATATTAAACAGTGGTATTCTTTATTCAATTGAGCCTGAAAAGGGCTCAAATGAGTGTAGCTACAATCCGAATTTATAACACGTTATAGTCAAAACATCGCTTGATATAAATAAATAAATAGGGAAAGTTGGGGAATACGCCATGTCGGGGAATATGCCACTCGTTCGTATTTCTTATTATATAATATTGTTGATGCTTACAACTCAGTCAATTTATAAATTTGTGTGTTATAGAATAACCCTTGAAAACTAGCAGTAGCGGTAAACACAAATGAGTGAGAAACAAAAATTTAAAACTAACAAAAAAATTTGCATGTTTTTCAATTCTTCAAGTAAACTCCTATATAAATAGGCTTTATCAAAATTAATTTCCGGAAATTGAAAAAATTATAAAACATCATGCTTTATTGGATACGGCATAATCTTTATTATAAGAATCATGGGGGTAAAATGCCATACATTAAATACACAATTATAGATTAAAAAAAACGTAAAAACAAAAATATAGTTGATAGATATTTTCCTAAGGAAGACATGCAATTTTGAAAATTTTAATTTTTTGTAGTTTATCGAAAGTTACAGGCAAAATTTCTGAAGTTTAACTGCATAAAAACTTGTTCAATTACTGATTAGTTAATAATAACGTTTGAAGATTCGCTTAATGATTTAATAATTAATGAAACAGGTTCCATTATTGCTAAAGCTTTAAAAAAAAATATTTCGGCTACACAAATTTAGGGACACATTCTACACACATTAAAGTATCTTTTAAGTAAAAAATAAACTACCCTGAAACATTGAATAGTCTCATTCAACTTAATGTACGTTAAATTTGTAGTTGTCTTGTTTAGATATTATAAATAGCAAAGTTTCACAAGCTAATTAGTTTCCTTTATTGTACAGCCACTAAAATATGTTCAATATTTGGAGTTAAAAGCTTTTTTATTATTTCAATCAAGTGGGGATTTACCTCGCGTTGAAATTCTAAAAATAATTTTAATCCATACCATTGGTATAAAAAATATCACCAACTTTACTTAACCTACTATACGTATTTTCAGTTGAAACATTTTCTTTATATTGAATTGCGACATGCTTTGAGACTAAATATTGCTAATAACGAGTGGTTTGAGGCAGTCATCATGGTTAAGATTGCCTTACAAAATACAAGAAACTGGCAATAGATGTTAAGATAATTCATTTTATATCGACTCTTTATGCAATAAATTATAAATTTGGTGAAAGATAAGATTTAAAAATAAGTTTTTTAAAAGCATTAAAATGAAATTAGTTAAACAAATGTGACTGTAAGTACTTTTGGGATCTGACCTCATGTCACAACGTGCAAGATGGGTTATTTTTTTATGCAAGAGATTGAAGGGTAAAATCGTAAAATAGTTTATAGTATGTACATATATAGCATAATTAAACTACTTTACGATCTTTAACCTAGTATCAATTTTACAAATGATTTTTAAAATTTGCTTAATGTGCGAGCTGCTGCATCCATTATTCATTTTTATTTTAACAATTGCAGCAAGAAAAAGCACCAGGCCCAATCTATCCATCTACCAAACTGACCCTTCACTTTTTTGGTAGATAACGATGATTTTTAAGTTGGCATTTAAGTTATTGGCTGAATACCAAAGGGACTATGTTCTAGGCTTTTACTGCGCAATTCCTTTCAGTAAATAGGGGAGAGAGAGAGAGAGAGAGAAAGAAAATTCAAAATAGTTCCATTACATGAATGACAAGCCGACCTTGCGATCCTTAAAGAGGACTCATTCCTAATATAGTTGCGGAGTAAGTCGAACTGGCTTGTCGAGTTCACTGGGTCGAACGTGTAGGCTCAGCCCGTGCTTCGAGCGGCGAGAGGAAATTTGTTCGAGTTTGCGCAGCAGGTCATTGGTCTCGCCAGCCGCTCTCGAGCATTGACCTTTCCGTTTTCGCGGACGCTAAGTTGTGGAGTGATCGCGCAGAGGCTCTTTTAAACAAATTAATCGCAGAGGTTAAAAAAACAAAAAAAAACTGTGCTGCTGAAGAACATTAAAGCAATGTACAAATTATTCGAAAAACACGCATATATCGATCACTTATTGAGGAACTATCCAGTCAAAACCATATTTTGACTAATCTAATTTCGATAAATAGGGCAAACAGAAAAAATAAGTATGTACTCCGATCGAAGATACGCAGCTCGTTGGACTGGTGACGGCTGTCTAGACATTTGGTGTACCTCTCTGCCCCCACGGGCAGCGTGGTGCTACAGGTGGCTCTTGCACCTAGCCCGATCATCCGTACGAGACAATTTTGAGAGACGCCGTTGCCTTGACGATGAAGTTGGTGATAGGCCTTTTTAAGAGGCTTTTAACAGCAACAACTGGGATGAGGGTAAGGTAGCTTTGGGAGAGAATAAAAAAATGTAGATTAGGGTAATCTGGTAGAGTGGGTTGGCAAGCTTGTTTTTTATATGAGCTTCCTCCCCTACGTTAATCAATTATCTCTAGCTCTCTAATATTTTGATCAGCTGCATTATTATTATTATTATTATTATTATTATTATTATTATTATTATTATTATTATTATTATTATTTTACTAATATAATTTATTGTTATAATTTATTTTATAGTTATTATTACTGTTATTCTGGTTTGAAAATTAATGTAGAGTTACAAAGTGTTGCCTCTGCTTTTTACCCAAGTGTTCATTTGATCTTATTCCCATTCATTATATTTTCTAATTTAATTTTAATTTTCTGCTTTATCCTTGTTATTTTAATCATTTATTTTTTATTTTAATGAATTTTTCTATACTTCGATAAAGTTAAAAGAATGCTTAATTGGCCTGGAAAAATCGTTTCAGTCGATTTAATATTTAGTAGTGCTCGAAAGCCTCAGTTTTCTTATTGCTATTACTAGTACGTAAATGTGCACTCATCTAAATTTAAACAGAGACTAAAGCATTTTATCGTTGCCAAAGACAAAAGGGTAAAGTTAGAGTGAGGGAGGTACTGTTATGTGCGCGTGTGCGTATGTGTGTGTGTGCGTGTGTGTGTGTGTGTGTGTGTGCGCGCGCGTGCAAGAGGTGGCAGACAAAGACAGGAGAAGAAGAAGAGTACGATGAGATAAAGAGTTGGAGATAAAGAGGAAGAGACTGAGAGAAAGACAGAAAAAGCTGGGTGGGGAAGGAGAGGGAGTTGGGCTGGGTGGAAGCGAGAGGAGGAGTAGATGGGCGACTCGAATCGATAAGTGCATTTGCGCAAAAGAAAAGGGATGAAAAATGAAGGCGTAAGAAGACTCCCACTCTGCAACGTTTCTCCCGCTCGGCTTTTCCCAGTCCCCACCCCTCTCATCTTTCCCTCCCCCCATCCCCACTCGGTTGCTCAAATAGACGTATGCACATACTCACGGATACATACACGCTCTAGCAATCTCTTCCCCTTACCTCCAGCCACTCATGTCTCTCTTTCTCCCTCGTCTATTCGCAGTTCTATACTTTTTTTCCCCTGTCCTGCTGTTGCTGCTGCTCCTGCTGGGCCCTGGCAGCCTCCTCTCGGCTACTCGCTCGGTGCGCGGGAGCAAAAAGATATGTGTGGTTATATCTTTAACCAGGCAGGTGATTGTCTTGTTTGTGCCCAATTGGTCAACGAAATGATGAATAGTAAGTTTTTTGGTTAAAAAATTTTCAACTCGTATAGTACGAACAGTAGCAAAAGTAGGTTAAAGTTAAGTAGTACAAGTCAGACTCTGGGTTTGTAAGTCGTGATGATGCATCTGTAGATCAATTGCCTTTCATACGAGTACTAGCTTTTATAAGAAAACCGACGCATTTGCCAACATTGCAGCTTTGAACACATTTTGCTGTTTTGATAAAGGAGTGAAGCATTTGACAATTACCAGGCGATAGACGTAGTTTATAGATATTGATGTTGACAATTAATCTGAAATTTATAAGGGGAAAAAATTAAAAATATTGAAGAATCATATAAATAACAGGAGATACAAAGTAATAGTATCTCGGGCAAGTGAGCGTAGTTTTATTTGGAATGGTGAGGCATCAGCCAAGTATAAAACGTCGTGTACGACAGAAAAAGTGTTAGGTTGAGGAGAAAATTGAATGAAGCTCAGGATAAGAAGAGTCTACAATTGGGATAGATCAGAAAGAAGAGGACGTAAAGTAGTAGTAAGTTGTAGAAGAATACAAGTGAGGAAGAAAAGGCGAAAGATCAAGAGAGATAGAGAGAGAGAGAGAGAGAGAGAGAGAGAGAGAGAGAGAGAGAGAGAGAGAGAGGGAGAGAGAGAGAGAGAGAGAGAGAGAGAGAGAGAGAGAGAGAGAGAAAGAGAGGGAGAGAGAGAGAGAGGAGCCGATAGCAAAAGGACAACGACGTAGAGTTGGTAGTCGTTGGAAACGCCGGGGTCCGGAGCTGAGCTAAACCCCCTCTCGGCGCCAGGCGCCTCGCTTCTTTCTGTCTCGACATTCTCGAGTCTCGTATGGGTACAGGAGAAAGAGCGAGAAAAAGACTGGTGGGCTAGTGGTGGCGGTAGTGCTAGGCATCCGGGCCGGTGGAGGGGTATACGTGTACGAAAAAAAATATCGACGAAAGAGTAAGCGCGCTCGCTTGCTCGCCCACACACGGACGCAGCAGCGGAGCGCTAGAAGAGAAAAAACCGGGAGGAGTAAAAAAGTTCGTCTTTTGCTCGTGGCTGCGCATGGGCACGTCGGTTCCTCAGCCCATGCATGCATCCCCACATATATATCCGCGTATGTATCCGCGTATGTATCCGCGGGCGCGCGCGCACACACACACACACACACACACACGATATATATGCAAGCCATACGAGCTCACCTCGCTTCTTTCTGCTTGCCTCTGTCAGCCCCACCCCCATCCTGCTGCCCTCTTCCTCTCCCCCATCCACTATCACCGTCGCCACTTCTCCACCCTCCGTCGCTCCCTTTTCCTCCTCCGTTCGCCTACTTTTTTTCACCCGCTTGCGATTTTCCTTCGACGGCTCCTTTGGCCACGCTCTCCTTCCCTCCCCTCACCCCGCTCGCCTCTCTCGCCCTCTCTCGCTCTTACACACTCTCTTTCTCTTTCTGTATCCCCATCCAGCGTTTATGCTCAGATTTTACGGATGAATCTGTAAAGAGTGTAAAGCACGTAGAGACGAGTCGGCAGGACGAGGTTCGTGGCAAGTCTCGAATGTAGGCTAACTTTCTTGTCCTTTGAGGGCCCTTTTCTTGCCCTTTTAACTTATGCTTTCTGGTTAGAAGATGGCCTCATAAGCGACTGCAGCATGGGCTTGTAACAAAAGGGTTGCCGATAAAAGCAGCTGGCTGGCGAAGAGGCGGGAGGAAAAAATCGGGCGCAGCCTAGGAAAGAACGAGGCTCGTTGGAGGCAGCGGTGACGGTGGCGGTGGCGGCGGCGGCGCCGCCGGGGGTGCTGGCGGTAAAGGCGAAAGCGGGGAATGGAAGAGTAGGGGAGGAAGAATTAGAGGTAGAGGTGGTAGAGACAGAGTAGGAGGAAGAGGTAGAGGAGGTGGAGGAGGAGAGCGAGGAGTCCGTGTGCGCGAGCGAGTCGGCATCCAGCACATGCGTGAGGGTCCGTCCGAGTATACGAGCAGCGACGTATTGATCAGCCAAAGAGTGCTACGACGCTGCTGGCCGTCCTTTCCGCGAGCCTTGCTTTTTTCGGGCCACGTTTTTTTCTGCGCCCTCCCAGCGTCCCTGACGCCCGGCGGCTCAGCCGCTTTTTCCTGGCCTCCGCGCGCGAGTCTCGCGCCCTCCGACAGCCACGGCCTCTCCTATGCTCTTGAGTTTCGTTGCCCCAGACCGTAGCCTAGCTCTCTCTATACATAGTCCAGCTGAGCGATCCCTGGCGAAAAAATAACGCCGCTGCTGCTAGTCCTGCTCTACGATGACGCCTCCTTACCAAACTTTTTTATTTCGACTTTTCATTTCGGCTATTGCAAGCCTCTACCATTCACGCTGCTCCCCGCAAGACTTGAATTTAAAGCTTATTGCAATAGTAATCAAATCTTGGCCTTCGATCTATTTCTTTGTTGCTTTCCCTCTACTTCTCACTTGACTTTTTTGCTTTGGAAAACACTGACCCGATTATTTGAGTGGCTCTCGCGTGCATTCAAATAAATAATCCTTGTTGGCAAGCATATATATTTTGCAAGCAAGTATTTGGCTATTTAGTTTCCCGTAAAAACTTGTCAAATGTTTTTTTTATATTAAAACCTGTATTTATCGTACTTCAAGTTAATTTTCTGCGTTAAGCGTGCGGCGCTTGTTTGATCGTAAAGAAAAAATCATTTTTTTTTTGTATTTTTTTAAAGAGAGCTATTAAAATTGTTAATCTTTTATTAATTTTTGCTAAAAATAAGATTCTTTATAAATCTTACGTAAAGAGTTGAGAAAATAACAAGTCCAAAGAATATTATCGCCGTTGGTGCACTTCTGCATGGACATGCTGTTATTTGATCGAAATTGATAATGAATCTTGCCATCGAGTAGCAGGCTCATCGGCAGCGGCAGTGGCAGCCAACTCAGGCTGTCGCCTAGCCGATCCGTAAAATAGGGTAGCTCCTTGTCTCTCAATTACTGCTGCGGGCGCAGGCCTGACCTCTGTATTCCGGAGCTCCAAAGCCATCAAAGAGACGCCTCAAAACGTAACAGTTAATGCTCTAAATAGTTTTCGGCACAATTAGCTCGCTGTGACAAACACTGACGCTCTGCCAAGTTTGTTCGAGGCAGCTTCTGCAGTTTTAAGCTCTATGACGCAGGCTTGTTTATTCTCCTTATCCATCTATCCTCATCGCTGCTGACTTTAACGAGTTCTCTCAAATAACACGTGTGTTGCTAATATAATTACAGCCTAATTGACAAATCATCGCAATTAAGCCTCACAAAGCTATTGATGGAAAGGAAAAGAGACAAAAAAACCTGTTGCTTTTCACGTTACTTATATGCTTGCACTTACTTTTTACACTTAGCGATCCTATCCCAGCTGATTAAATTTAAGGCTATCAATATTATTGTTATATCCATCGTGGAATGAAAATTTCTTTTTTTTTAATTAACTCGAAACAGTAATGATATTTCTAATTTTAACGAATTTAGTAATTCTTTGCACAGTTAAAGTGTGTGCGTGTGAATGTGAGTGCTGCGTGTGTACACATAAAATTTCAATTAACACATATATACATATATATATA
>JAPYYQ010004687.1:0-15539 GCA_030522585.1 Anagyrus pseudococci
CGATAACAATTGCATTTTCTTACTTATAGATTAAAACTGTTAGTGAAATCATCCACGGTACTTCATAATAATTTTGTTTAAGGAAGAGAATAAGCTTTGGTTCATGAAAATTGATTAAAAATTGATGGAGATTCCTTCGATTTGTCAATATGTTTGAAAAGTATCAATTTCTCGAATTGTTAATAATTAAAAATTTATTTTTTGATCCCATTGTTCGTCTTAAATTAAGTGCTATTAAAGGAAATAATAAACAATGTGATAGTTATTTTGTAACAGTAATTTCTGACATATACCTATATATTGGTGTAGAGCCACCTTAACAAGGCAAACATATTCATGTGAGCACCGCTCCGTCGCTCGGGTGCAGGGCTCCTGCCGTGCACAGAAACTGATGAAACTAGTATTGGCCCCAAAAAGTGTTTTTGGCGCACTCATAAGGAGAACCTTTAAGGTGGAAAATGTTTGTTTTTCCTATCTGCCTCCTTGATACAAACGCTAAAAAATACGCGTGGTATAGGATCATGTTTACGTAAGTATAAAAACATTAAACTTTCATTAAAATAATCGTTGATTATTAACTAATCCAAACCTTCTTTATTTTAATATCACCCAAGAAGTGCAGGAAGCAGAATCCAATTTACTAAGAAGAATTAGGAATTTGAAACATTTTCGACAACCGAAGCCAAAAAAGCTCATCCGAATTCATTAAAAAATTTAGTTCAATTTCGTAACAAATAATTATTTTGTAAATTTCTTTTAACTACTATAGACAAAACTTTTTATTTAACAATGACTATCCTGCAAATATTGTTTAAGTAAATATATGTGTAAGTACTTTTACTTTTTTTTATTTAATTTGTCAATTAGTCATTATTTTATAATTTGAAATAATTATTTGAACAGTTAAACAAAAAAAAATTATTTATGTTGCAAACATTGTGCTATATTGATATTCTCATTAAAATATATATTATTATTGATTTAATTATTTTTTGTATTTAAAGATTTCTTTTTTTATTAAATATATCTATCACTATACGAGGAGTGTATATCTTTATTTTTATACTCATTTTCTCTTGTTTTTACTTACATAACAAGATATTAAAACTGAATTATTTTTTTCAGATCCAGAAAAAAATAGGTTTGAGAGTGCTCTCTAGCCTTAAGAGTACGTTCTGTTGTTTCATTTATTTTGTTTTTCTTTTAAAAAAATTTTGTTTATGGGTGCTTTTGAATTTTCAAAGGGTCTTGTGCAAAAATGCTTCCTAACCTTTTTCTTAAATTTGGCCCCGAAATTTCTGACAGAGTGCTTCGTGTTTATTGACCTTCCGACGCGCTTTCCGACACTCTCTAAACTCGCGTCTAGATGGGCTTTTCCGCTCTCAAGTATAGCGCGGGGGCGTACGGCCTACCCTCGCCGGCTCTCAACCTCCCCCTCTCGATTACTCTCTTTCTCTCCCTCTCTCTCTACCCCCCTGCCCGTCTCCGAGGCCGCTCTGACATATGTAAACGAGACATTGATTTTACACTGATTTGGCCCCCGCACATCTGTTGAGCCGAATGCCAATGCTCTCGGACTTTATGTATAGCTCTATACATACCCGAACATTAAACAGTCCCATTATTTAATGTTTCGAAGCTGCCTGACTCGCTTGAATTATTAGTATGGCTGGAATCGGAACGGATCCTTCGAATGAACATCGATATTATTCGGATTTTTACTTGGGTTCTCCTCAATGTACTACTTGTAGTAAAATGGATCCTAGTGGATTAATCCGATCCATCCATAACTATTGCGGGAGTAGACATAAGAGGAGGAGGTTTTTTCATGGGAATAGCGAATCGCAAGCAGTAACGGCGGCAGAAACGTACATAGGGTGGGAGAGGCTCTACATATATACACAAATGTAAAAACTCGACGAGAGAGAGAGAGAGAGAGAGAGAGAGAGAGTAGGGCGGATGCGTGCGGGCACGTGCAGAGTCAGGTGCTCTGACAAAAGCTCGAGGGAAGCGCGTACAAGACGCACAAGTGTGCGGGAGCGAAATTCGATTGAAAGCCCCCGAGCGCTGGCGGGGGCGCATCGTTGAGGGCTTGCTCGAGTGGAAAAATGCGACTGAACGGCAACGATTACCAGAGTAATTGGAACTCGTGAATCTGATATACACCGACCACATTCGACGGAGCTTCCCTTCTCGACAAAAAAACCGTGCCTACCTCCTCTTCTGCGCTTATACATCGGCTACTGCGCTTTTTAATCTGTCTCCTTTACAATTTAGCAATCGTTTAATGATTTTTTTTTTCAACAACTTTAACTTTACCTGCACGTTATTTTTTAATCATTGTAAGAATACGTTTCTAAAGTGAGAATAAATATTACTTACCAATTTATAAATTAAGCTTGGATACGTGAGTCTTGGGTAAATTAGATGAACTAATTTCTCGGCTGTTAATTTATCGCGTCGTCGCCAGGAGAGATTGCTAATAATGATCGGCAAACTCCTTGAATTCTACGTATATATACTCGGGAATAAAAAAGTGGCAGGGGCAAGCGATTGACAGAGCGTTCTGAATTTTCAGCAGCCGTCAAAATAAGCGGAAAAAATAATAAATAGAAAGTAGAGTAAAGAAAAAAAAGGTGGCGCGAACGCGAGACCCTCGTGATTTTGCGTTTGAGCTCCATCACTTCATAATACGTATATTTCCGATTATTTTTCTCGCGCCCCAGGGGCGAGCGAGCTACGCCGTCGTCGACCTCACTTCTTTTTCCTCTCTCTCCCCCCACCCACCCTCGCATTTACCCTTCTCTCTCTCTCTCTCTCTCTCTCTCTCTCTCGTTTGCTTTGATTTTGGTGCTTTGCCAAGCCGCGAAGCGAAAATTATTTAACGAGTTTTTCCGACGAGCACAAATATATACGTATGATTATATATATTCGTATACGTGCATAGGTAGAGATGTGTGCATGTATATATGCAAGTGGCGAGGGTGAAGAGTAAACGAGCGAAGAACGATAGGATCTCACGGCAATAGCGGCGGCTGTGCAGCCCTGCTGGCGGCAGCTGCAACCGCCGCTGGCTCTTTACCGCGTAAGCACACGATAATCATTAAACGGACGAGAGTTCGATATCGAGTTTGGGGGGAAAAAGAAAACTTAATATAAAGGAAAAAAATGAAAAAACGCGGGAGGCTGGGATGTGGAAGTTAGCTAGTAATTAGGTTTCAAAATAAATATCGCTGGTGTAGCCGAGAGAGAGAGAGAGAGAGAGAGAGCTCTCTGGAGTTGCGTCGATTGGCAAGTTAAAAGTGCAGTACTCTGCTGCCGCGGCTGCAGGCTGTTATTCTTTTTCTCCCGCTCGTCGCTCGTTTTCGCGTGTCGCGCGCGGTCACGTTGATGACTCTCTCTCTCTCTCTTTCTCCTGGCCGAGGAGGCCGCGCTCATATATAGGGGGAAGGAACTTTAAATAACGCGGGCGCGTGACTCGTATTTTCTCGTAAATTACACCGAGGACCAATAAAGAGAGATATTTGTCCGGCTGCTCCGAAATTGTTGATGTTCAGGCTGTGCGCGGCGCGTCGAAATAAGCCCAACTGGAATTCCACGAAGTCAGATCGGGACTATCGCGTTCGAGAAGCGATGCCAGAGAGAGAGACGGAGATCAAGTGTATAGTCTCAGCCGAGGCACACACACTGGATACATCTCGTGTTACGGATGGAGGAGCTGCTCGCGTTCCGGCTTTTGACAACAACATTTTTCGTTTTACGAGCAGCCGGGGTCATTATAACCGCGCCGTCGTAAAGACCAAGAGACTCGGGCTCAAAAGACGACTGTTGTCCTTCCCGCAAAGAGCCCTCTGCAGCTCCCTCACCAATATACGCGCAGCCAGCCACGGCCGACCAAACATTTCATGTGTACACCGCGTCGTGAAAAAGACTACTCGCTGCCAAAGTCTCTACTTCTCTTCTGACGCGTTACGTCACTCCTTTAGCTTCCCCACTACCACCATCGACACACATAATCTTTGGGATATCGCACGAAATTCAGCTCTTGCACGTCTCGGCTCAAATTCCATTTGTTCTTTTCGTATTTAATAAGTTAGAATTTTTCTTTGTTTTAAGCTTTGGATAATCGGTTCTCTCATGCTTGTTAAACTGAAAGACAAATTTACGCGACGCAGTGGTTAACGACTTTGAACAGCTTCCAGAAATTTCATTTGAAAATTTGATAACTGCAGCTTTCCGCTTATAACACATCCAATCCGGCTTTAGCCGCGCGTTCATCCCGATTATTTGAAAAGCACAACTAGCCATGCCAAGCGATAACACTGATTCGCTCGAGCTGCTAAACATCAAAGCAATAGAAAAGTGGTGGATAATACCGGGGCGCGGGAGAGCAGGGTAGTCGGCTGCCGTTTAGATTCAACTGTCTCTCTCTCTCTCTACTTCTGAGGAGTAGAGAGAGCAGCAGCACAACTATATGAAGCTATTAGCGAGTGAATAGTTATAACACTATAAAGCAATTTGGCGTTGGCGGAGCCGCTTCTTGACATTTTTCTCTGTGCTCCCCCTTAAAAGATCGAGACTGAATAGAAAAAGGGGAGAGAAAGAGCGAGAGGAAGCTGCTTCCCCTCTAGCGAGTCGCGCTCATCTCGAGATGCTGAAAAAGCGCGTAGAGAGAGCAGCCGGCAGGCGTGCGTGCGCGGAGACGATGGCAGTGGCGGCGCGTGCAGCTTCACGAAAGAAGAGCGGGTGGGAATGCGGTAACGGCCCAGCCTCTCTCTCTCTCCGCAGAAGCGACCGGATTGCGCGTGCCGTCGGTAAACCCTCCGGGCCATTCACTGATTCAAATTAATCACAGCCGCAGAGCCTCGACGAATCATCTCCCCCATCGGCTCTCCCTCCTTCTCTCTTTTTTCTCTCTATACATCCTCTTGGCTCGAGTCTGCACGTATACATACTGTTAGGGGCGCGGTATAGTCGGAGACGCTGTTGCTGTAGCAGCAGCAGCTCCAAAGAGTCGAAGCTAGAACCTCCTTGCCCAAATTATCGCTCGTAACTGCTTCCTATTTTCATTGCGTTAATGGACCGCTCTTTGACGACTAGAGACCTCGAGCGAGCGTATTGCGTTAAGCCATTACTCTACACCCCCGACTAGTTTCTCGGCGCAAATGAATTTTCGACTACTCGCCTATGCTCCAATGACGTACTCCTCTGTATTATGTATATGTTGCTTATTATTATTACGTTTAATTATAACAATTATTATTACGACTTGTATAAATTACATAACCTGCGCGTAGATCAATCAAGAATAGTAATATAAAAACTTCATTAGCACAATTTATAAAATTTCATGAATATCGCAAAAATATGTAGAAAAAAATGAATAAATCTAGAAAACAAAACAATGAAAAAAAATAGAAAAAATTGAAAAAAAGAAAAAATTGACATTTTGTTAAAGAAATAAAAAGATCATTCTCGATTTAAATCAATTATTGCATAATTTAAATAACTCATCTTACAATACAAAAAAACTTGGACTGCGTTGTTTCTATATTGTTTTAAAACAAAATACAATCAAGGATCGATTTCTTCAGCGGTTAATGTTCCATCTCCATTCACATCAAGTGCCTTAATCTCAGCTTCAATTTGTTCCTTGGTTTTTGCAGGCAAAATATGAGAACGGTACTCAATAGCTTCAGCAATGCTAAACTTACCATCCTGGTTAATGTCTCCGTGTAGTATAATTGATGCAGCATCGAGAATATCTAATGATATATTCTGTTTAAATAAATGGACCTTCGCAATCTTATTTGCAGGCAATTCATTGTCATCTGACGACAACGTCTCGTACATACCTGGGTTCGCTTCAAGGGACCTCTTCAATCTGAAAGTGGAGTCACCGCACTCGCCAATCCTGCATCGGCCGTCGCAATTACATCCTATTATGTTGCAAGGTCCTGTGGCACAGTAACCCCATTTAATTTTTAAACAGTCTCCACATTTGTGACCACGTAATTTTACGCAACAAAGTGCCTCGACGCCAGTATTATAATACTGAACTACTACTAGTACTAACAGAAGAATCTTATAAGACATGTTGGCTTAGCAATTCCAACAAACTCAATGATTTACAATAACTGTTATGCAGACAAACTGTGCTTATGATGATGTTCAGTGAGTTGCTACATTTATATAAAACCTGAGGCTGGTCTTATATGGGTATCAAATCCCCTCTAAAATATGTAACAGCTTTCTTTTATCATCACTAGAAACTTCTGGCGCGCTTCGCGCGCACTAATTACTGATTTTTTCTAATTTATATAACTAATTATTGATATAATTCTTTGTATACGTAATTTTTAACACGTGTATTTTGTCTTTGATGTCCTAAAAAAATTTTTAATGAATCCCATGATCTTACTCTGGACATTGCTACATAAAGTTGTCCATGATTAAAGACCATAAAGTTGTCCATGATTAAAGACATCTCTTCTAAGATCTACACCAATTTTTGTAAAAGTTTGTCCTTGAGATTTATTTATGGTCATTGCAAATGCTAACTTAACTGGAAATTGTCTTCGTTTAAATGTAAATGGATAGTCATTCTCGCTGTAAAGTGTAATACGATTTAAAAATACAATACTGTTACATTTATCACCTGTCAAAATTTTGCATTTTAACAAATGATTTGAAAAGTCAATTATTTGTAGTCTAGTACCATTACATAAGCCTTCATTTATACTTATATTACGAATTAACATTACAATACAATGTTTTCTTAAAGATAACTTGTAAGGAGGTAAACTTTGAGGATTTAATGAATTTAAATACTCTGGTAAAAGAGAATCATTTAGTTCTCCATTGTTGCAATTTTCAGTACTATCAATTCCAGTAAATATACGTTCAGTATTCTTATCTAACAAATTAGTAACTTGTTCGTTAATATCGTCAACATCAACATTTCTAGCTGATAATATTGCACATTGACTCATTTCTTGAAAATTTTTTTCTCGTATATATTTACCAAAAATATTGTTAACAATACATTCATTTTCTGGAAGTACGCAGTGATTGGGAAGATCAATACACTCGTGTTGATCATTTAAAGTTCCATTACCTACATTTAATACATATTCTGCAAATTCTACTTCTTGAGGTAAAACCCTCATATTTTTAGTAAGCTTAAATTTTTCAAAATTTTGCCATAATAAGCTGTACTTGATGGATAAATTTAATATTTCTGTTCTCGTGCCATTAATTTTTATTGGAAGAAGTTGTCTAAAATCTCCTCCTAAAATTATAATTTTTCCTCCAAAAGGTAAGTCATTATTCATAATATGTTTTAAAGTTCTATCTGCTATTTCTAAAGCGTATCGAGGAGCCATTGGTGCTTCATCCCATATAAATACCTTAGTTTCTTTTAATAAATTAGCTTCTTTGGATTGTGTTTTAATATTTGAAGAAGAATCATGAAACATTGGAACTGGTAAACCAAAAGTTTTGTGAACAGTTTTTCCATTTGGTAGCAAAGTAGCTGCTATACCTGTAAATGCCATGCAACACACTTTAATATTTTCTGACGATAACATTTTAAAAATAGTGGTGTAAATAAAAGTTTTTCCAGATCCTCCTTGTCCATCAATATAGAAGCAAGTTGAATCACAATGCTCTTCCCGAACAGCATGTAAAATTTTATCTACAATTTCTTTTTGTTCAGTGTTCAATAGACTGTATTGATGATTACTATCTTCTACATTGTGTGCTCTTGTATCGTGAAGATCATAATTTACAGTATCAATTACAAATTGATCCATAGTCGGAAAAGCAGATAGACTTGTACCTTCTTTATTTAAAATAGAATTTATTTGTGAGTAAGCTAATTGATAGCTAATATCAGTATCATTTGTGCGTGAGAAATCTTCTGACATTGCTCCTTTAAATTTTTCCCATAATTTTTCAGGGTAAATTGGTTGACAATGTATTAAAATACGAACAAACAAATGCCGAAGTCTTTGAGGCATCATCCAAACTATTGCTTCTTCCATTGCTTTAATCCATTCATCGTCATCTTCTATTAACCCAAGTGCTAAACAAGCTGCTGAAAAAGAAGGTTGTAAGATACCGTTGACAGTCCTCAAATCATTAAAACCTGTCGCACTTTTAACATGTAGTAACAATAATCTCATATGAAATAATTCTACTTGAGTAGGGCTAACAGAATACATGCGTCCAATACAATTAAATTGTTTTTTCCGAGGTTCCCAACCAGATATAGCAGTACCATTAACTTTTTTTTTTGTACGTAAAATGAAGAGGTATTTCAGAATAATAATATTGTCGTGCTTCTTCATTATTTAAATTTAACGTAAAGTAATCAAGTAACATACTACTGGTATTTTCCATATTATTTATTATAGTTTCATTGCTTGAATTGTCTGGAATTATAACACACTGCTCATTGGGTAAATGTAACGGTAGTCTGATGACTGTGTGACTTTTGTCTAGTAAAGATTTACTCAATATACGATAGGAAGCTTCCACAGGACTAACGTATCGTGTTTCAATATAATTAGAAATTTCATCATGGTTAATTGTTGTATTATTTGTCGATTCTCCTATAACAACCGTGGCAGAATCATGTCCTTTATAAATATATTTATATAAGTATTTAACTGCTAAAATACTTGAAACCACTTCAACATTTATGTGACAGTTATAAATTTCCAATAAATCAGGACAATATGGAACGACCCAAGCATTGTCTACTAAAGTCCCGTCACGACGTGTATAATTATCAACAGTATTTCTTCTACGATATTTTGGATACCCATTTCCATCTAACGTAGTTACATCGTTGAATTCCTTAGGAAAATGTTTGGAACATTTATTATTTACCATACACCAATCAGCACATGGTCCATGAATCATATTTTTCATAACGATGTCATGTAATCGAGGATTAGTTTGTTTATTAGGTATTTCAGCAGATATAAACTTATCAATGATATCTGGCGTAGTCATTTTGTAACCTCTTTCTAAAGTAATTAATAAATGCATGTGAGGTAAACCGCGCTTTTGAAATTCAACAACGTACACGTACGCTGAAACTTTTCCAAAATAACTTTTCTTTACAATGAGATCTAATAATCGATTTTTTTTTAAGTGAAATACTCGAGCAACTATGTCTGGTCTATCAGACGGCTGCTGACCAGTCAAAAGATTGTCTTGAATTTCACGCCAATTTGGATTACACGTCATAGTTAAAAAAATATCAGGTTTTCCTTTATGATTTACAATTGCCATCGCATCCTGATAACATTGTTGCATATGACGAGGAGATCCTATAAATGTTGAAGGAAGAATTACAGTTTTACCGACCTGACCTTGAATATCGTTAGCAGATGTTTCTAAATAATCGTGTAAGCCTTTATAAGTATCAGATTTTAATTCTTTTTGGTGATCTCGACAATATTGAATTCGGTCTTTCTCTATTTTTACATAATTATCAACCAACCACTGTTGATATAGTCTACGACCCATAATAAAAGGGTTAAATGTGTCTGGTCTAATTGCCATTCGATATTTAATATAGGACATACGTGTTACGCGGCGATTTGAATCATCATTTCGTAACATATTGCAATGCCATCCTTGCGTACCATAAGGATAAAATAAAGGATAAATCCATGGTTCTACATTAGGATTCATAGAACTAATTATCTCTAAGTTTCTTGTATTCTTATTTCGTACAGTAACGTAAGCTTCAGGAATTTCTCCATCGGCTGTTGTAGAAAAAATTGCAGCAACTTCATTCACACGTTGAAAATTATATCTTCGAATATCTTGATTAGGCTTTAATGTAAAAAGTAGCTGCAACTCGGGTTCTTGATTGCTGTTTTGTAAAAGTAATTGAGCATTTCTTACCTCTTGATGCATCATTTCGTATGATTTTGCGAAAATATTATTTTCACGTATTGTACTATCTAACAATGCCATAAGTTCATAGTCGATAATGGGATTTTGCGCCATACGATAATTTAAAGCTTCCTGTTGATCAACAATAAAAAGCTGCCCGTATGATGGACTGTCACCTTCTGAAGGATATAACGAAGTATTCATTTGGTAATATATTTGGCCTTGAATTTTAAAACAAAATGGTCCAGGTCGACGAGATTGAAAATTTATTAAATTAGCATTAAAAGACGCAAACGATAAAGAATTATTATAATTACGAATACGTTGAAAAAACTGATTAGATTTAGGGTGCTCTCCTTTAAATAACAATTTTAATTCATTTGGAAAATCAGGTAATGGGTCTAACATTACGGAACCATGACTGCAGCAATCATTAAAAGATAGTCCTTTATTAGAAACTTTCTCATCTTTAAAATGAGCTGCGTTACAGTGCACACAATGTACATTCATAAGATCTAAGTAATCTTCTTGAACACGATTATCATCAAAATTTCGTTGTCTAATTGCTTGCCTTCGAAGACGTTGTTGTGCTGATCGTTGTAACCTTCTGTCTCTTTCAAATATCTCCTGTTCTTCTCTCGTACGCCTGATTGCTACACGAGGCATATTGTATATGTGAACTAATATATTAATTAAATAGTTATGTAATTGTTGGATATCAAAAAAATAAATTAAATAATCTTTGTAAGCAAAATTTTACATTATAACAATTAATAATATAAATCCAAAATTTTGTAAATATAATTTACATTAATACCAAAATGAAAAATAACTTAAAATTAAGACTTTAAGTAACATACAAAATTAATCAATTTTGTTAAAGGAATAGCTTAGACAAAAACAAGCTTATAAAAGAAAATAATATTATCATTATTATGAATAAAAATATAATTATATTACATAGTACTTCACTTTTTATTTATTATAACTTTAAAAAATGATTAAAAGTATGTGATTCGGTAATATTTTTTTTTTGGTTGAAGTTAGGTTAATTTATGTGGTTCTAAATCAGTTATAGTTAAAATTCTGGTTTTGTAGTTTAAATTCTGGTTTCAGTTATA
This sequence comes from Anagyrus pseudococci, assembly GCA_030522585.1. Classification (NCBI taxonomy): domain Eukaryota; kingdom Metazoa; phylum Arthropoda; class Insecta; order Hymenoptera; family Encyrtidae; genus Anagyrus; species Anagyrus pseudococci. The sequence goes on from JAPYYQ010004687.1 coordinate 11,037, forward strand.
TATGTTTGTTTGTACGTTCATTGGATAGATTTTATAATAAGGATGAAGTAAAATTATCTCTAAACTATTTTTTTTTCATAAACAATTTATTTAATAACAATTTTATAACAATACAATAAGATTATTGTATTTAAATGATATACTTAACATGTTTTAGAAAATTATAAAAAAACTAAAAATTGTAAGTATAAAATATCATCAACAATACTCCAGTATTGGTTCATGAATTTATGAAATTTAATTAAAGTACATTAAAGTTATCATTTCCATGTATGCAAACAACCTGAAATAGAAAATAAAGAAATTTAATATAACTTTTTAAATTAAAATTAATTAAATTAAAAATAATTCTTAAAAATTTTGTTTACCTTTACAGTTACTAAAATTGCAAATTTCAATATTGTCAGTTATTGGTATACTGTCACTGGTCATTGGTACATGTATTGAAGCAACTTGAAATTCTAAAAGGATAAGATAAAATATTAATTTACTTGAAGATTTCAAATATACAATGTTTTTAAAAATTCAATGAATTTAACATGTATAAATGGTATAAATACATTTATTCGCATTATGGTTAGAGTACACTAAACACAACATTTGTTATTTGTACTTTAAAAACTAATTGGACTCTTTATAAAATAAGACTCTTTACAAAAATTTCCTTGTTTAAATAATTTTAATCATCTCTTTTATTTAAATCCCATCTGGGTAGTATTGTTTTAATCAAGAAATTTGAATTAAATAAGTATATATATATATATATATATATATATATATATATATATATATCTTTTTAGCTAAAAGAAAATGTAAGTTTTGAACACATAAAATAAAAACTTTAAAATACTAATTTATTTTGAAAAATCCTTTTTATGTAAAAAATGTATACATATATCTTTATACTTTTTCATTTCAGTTACACCTAAAAAAACAATACAAATTGTCCATGAGAAATAAAAAAGAAAAAAATCTTGATGCAAGAAACTTTTTTGAAAAGCTGTGTTCAAAAGTATATTTATATTTTTTACATAATCTTTCTTTTTATTATTCAATACTATGGTTACAACTAATTTTTACTGTACAAGAAAGATAATTTTTTCTGATTGTACTTAACTTTAAATTGTTACTCAGATATCTTATCAAAAACATCAAATTTTGTACATAACTGACATTCTCTATTTTATAAATATATATGACTTTTCATATAAAAATTGAAATAAGTATTATTTATCCACTAAATTTATAAATCTGAATTGAAATATTAAAATTGAATAAATGCGATAATAGCAAATACAGATATGTGTAGATTCTAAGAAAAATAAACAAAGATAAAAAGTAAGACAGAGTTTTGCATGTACATAAATGTATAGAAACTCATGCATTTGCTTTAAAAACTAAACACCGCTATCAATTCATTTTGAAAAAAAGGTGATGTTTATTATCAATCAAAATGTTACACATGTTGCATATTTGAAATCTAATATACATTATTAATCACATTTTCAAAAGGTGATGATGTAAAACTAAAGATGTAAATAGAGCCACTATGATGAAATAATTTTGTGAAAAACATCAATTTTATTAAATAACAATAATTTTTGTGTTTAAAGTAAAATACGGGTATAATTGGTCCATATAATTTTCAATTTTTAGTACAAAAATATGATGTTTATGATAAAAACTAATATCCAATTGATTCTATACACCTTTAATATAGATAGGAATTTGTACAGATTGAGAAAATAAACATGAAGACATAAATAAATAAACTATGCTACTCACTTGTTGCTTTTAGACCTGACACATAGTTTTTCCCATTACTCTGCTCTCTTTCTAAATTTTTCTCTCAAATGGGATGAGGCTGATGACAAATAGCTTTGGTAGATATGTTATTTAATTTTCTATTGTAAGCAGAAAAACTTGCTTTACTATTGTTCAGCACTCGTTGTTTACACTTACAATCGATTTTGTCATCAATTCACTTAAAGTCTATGTGAGATTGTCTCAAATCACTTAAACACAATGTGAGGTTAGAATAACCAATGTTTACAAATTTAATCAATCACTATACTACGCTAACCGTAGCTGAACGTATTCGTTGTTAACGAAGCGAAGAGCTCTTATATTATGAAAGTATTATTACTAAAATTACAGAGCCTGGAACTCAGTTATAGTTTTTTGTTCTAATTTCTCAGCACTCTGTACTCGGCACGTTAGTCGTATGCCGTAATGCCGGCCAGAGTGAAAAGGCTTTAGTGACGTCAGTTGTCTACACAACCACGCAGCGGCGCTTGCTGAAATTAAGAGAGTGAGAGAGAGAGAGAGAGAGAGACAAAAAAGAACATATAATGCTAAGAACAGTCATAGTTAATGAATTGTAGAAACAGTCTTTTATTATCAAATTACAATCTACAATTAGAATACATAGGAACAGTAATTTTTTTTTATTAGTAATAATAAATAATACTTAAAGTAACATCACGTAGATATATTCTTTACTTAACTGTTATAAATACTATCACGTGTTATTTCTAAAGACAAACAAAATTAAATTCAGATAATATATTTCGAAGTTTTTGAAAATGATTACAAAGTTTCGCTTCACATTACATTTAAAAAATGTTTCCTTAATTTTTTTTTTAATTCAGACATTAAAATAAGAAACAATGTCATTTTTATGCAAAATCAAAATTTACATTGAATTAATCAATTTCAATGTAACATCTCTATAAAAATTTTAAATAGAATATTTGTCAAGTTCTAATATGATTTTTGAAAATGTAACAAGCATGCATCTTATAATAATATTATAAATATCACAGAGATGTACATAACATTATTTAACACTTAAAATTACATATATTATTTCTTACAAATACTCAATACTCATTGTAGTAGTGTTAAAATATTATATCATCTCTTCGCTTAACATTGAAATAACTTGAGCTTAAAAGTATAAAACAATTCTTAAACTTTTTAATGTCATGCATTGTCAAGATAGGAAAGAGAGACTTTTCTTATTACTTATCACTTTAAAAGTGACTCTCTTGCTATTTTTAAATGAAAAAAATAAATAAAAATAAAAAACTTATAAAAAATTAGTCTGAGTGAGGTCTTTTTGGCGTCTTGATGCCATTCATTACTTGGTCGATAGACATATTCTGTATGTTTTGATTCCTTACAATACAACTCATGTCTTCGCATAGAATTGTAGGTGGTCCTAAAATATTGGAATAACAGATTAGTAATTTTAAAGTAAAGAGAAATAAATAGATTGATTTTTCTTACCATCTTTATCCATGAGGGTTCCAATGACTGTAACACTCTGTCCCTTTTTGAAATCATTTGATTCAAATTTTGAAATTTGTACGTTGATTTTACAATTACCATCAGTAATAGCACCAATACCACAAGACATTTTTCCATTTTTACTGTTCGTTACAGTAAACGCAGTCTTCACAAAAGCTTCAATTTCTATTTAAAAATAATAAAATATATACATATTATTATATTATACCTAATTTTATTATTGTAATTATTAGTAAATAAAAAAACTGTAGAATACTCACTCAATAAACTACAAGGCGCAGAATAAATATCAGAAATTTTGCACTGGACTACTTCAGCGGTATCAGATAAGTTCACAGATTCGTACATTCCCTCGTAGCTTACCTCTGTGTTACTTTGAATAGTCAATTCAAAGGGAAGTAAATTCCTATGATCGTTGTACGTAGTGGCTTTGCATTGAGCACCATCAATGTGCATGATCTAGTAAGAGAAATAAAATTTTCTAATTATACTATTTACTTACATATATATATGTATATTATATATAATAAAAATTGATGTATAAAGGTACCCTGCCAATTCTAACATCATCCAAATATTTTTGAATTAATCCCTTGTTCCAAATTAAGCACATAAGTTTCTTGCTTCCGTTGGACAAGACAAATTTGAAAAGTTGATACTTCACGACTTTTCCTACTTCTGCTGGAGCAAGAACCTCATCCACGTACATCACGAGTTCACTGAAAAGATTTGAATGAATCAATACTTGTTACTTGTTAAAATAAAATCAAATTATAAATGCAATAACAACAATAAAAACAAATGTAACACAAAATATGTACTTCTGCACACGCGTAGAAAAAGCAATTAACCTAAAACTTACATAGAATTGTCACCGTGAACTAAAATGTCCTTCAGCTGCTCATCACTTGTCAATTTCGCCGACATTTTTGATGAGTGTAAACTCGCTACGTTTTCCGATGGCTTTGATATTTCTAGATTCATCATAATGATGATACTTTAGAGAGATCCGAGATAACGTGACGACGGCTGACTGCAACTTTTTGAAGTGAAAGAGAGAGAGCTATATGTATAGCACAATAGAGCTAAACACAAGAGCCAATAGAAACAACGAACGACTAAACGTGAAAACCAATGAAAACGCTGGAAAGGAGGCTTCACTTTTACCTCATGCTTTTTTTTAGATAGGAT
>JAPYYQ010004695.1:0-12388 GCA_030522585.1 Anagyrus pseudococci
TTTCGGAGCGTTCCGTTTTAGTTTAGGTGAGGCGCTCGAGGCGCCCATATTTCGGAATACGTCCAGTACAGCTATACCTATTCGTCGCTGTATTGGACGATGTTTCGTAGTTCCTCTATTGTTTCTACTCTACTGTCTGTGTGTGTACCAGTGAACCAGCTGTTTCTCAGAGCATTGTTTAAAGGCTTCGACCTCTGCTCTGAACCTCCACATTTCGGTTCAGATAAAATCACAGATGGAGGAACAGCGACTCGTTAAGTAAAACTCTAGTTGATAGCTTGTAGTTTCCTTCCATTATCGATATCGATCTCTCTTGGAAAATACTTTACGATATTGCATCAAGATCAATGGCTTGTACATTGCTTCCATATTAGGTTTTTTATCGAGAAGCTGGTACTTTATTAATTATCTTGTGGAAGCAATTTTAACTGACAAATCAGTTTTCGTTGTATTTAAATTTAAATGCAAAAAAAACTCTACAAACAAGGTTAGTTATAATACATACTTACTCTTGTGATAAACTCTTGATATATATCATACATAATTTTAATATATATTACATATACTTATAAATTTATTATTTACTTATACATTTATTTGTATTTTTAAGATGAAAAACACATCAGAAGAGTCTACATTTGATGCAGTCATAAAAATTGTTAAGATCAATAAAAAAATCTGCATACCTGCTAATGACATTGAGGAGTTTAAGGTTAATCCACTTAAAAATCTTACTGACTTTAAGAGAGATGAATTGTATACATATTGGTACACAGATGAAAATCACTCGGTCCCAAAAAAATATGGTGTCCAAATCGGTTGTTTACAAGGTAATTGTTTTATTATCATTTTATTTCATGCACCTGTGGAAAATATCTGCATACTTCAATTGTAACTGTATAACTTTGCATAGAATTAATAAATTTTTAATGTTGCATTTTTTTAATTTTAATTTGTTTTATGTATGTCATTAAAAATAGATTAATCAAAGAGCAAGTTTGTATTAAGCTCTTTCATTAAAAAATACAGTTTTCATTATGCATTATTCAATATCAGTTTTCTACTATAGAAATGAAGTAATTACAATTTTATTTGAATAAAAGTAGACTATTTTGTCTACAATTTAAATCAAAATCATGATAAAGATATCTTGAAATCTTTGTCCAGGAGAACATCTGTCAAGTTTGCAGCAGAAAATTCCTCTGCTGCAGGATTTTAAAGTGTTTTCATTGAATCCTGCTTAAATTTGATGATTTTTTCTAAAACCAGACAATCTGCTTAAGCGAAAGACATTTTTCACAGTTGAACAGGTATCAATAAAAACTCACTTTCAAATCATTCAACAAAGTTTTTTATACTGCGAACTGGACAGATGAGCTCCGTACAAAGGTTTTTGTTCTGTAAAATTAAGAGATAAGCTCTGGACAAGATTTCATGATATTTTTAACAAAATAGTCTATTTGTTTGATATAAATTAAATATTGTAAAATATTAGAAATTTATCATTCTAATTCAAGTTTGTCATTTTAAAAAATTTATCAATTTATAACTGTATTTTACAGATATATTTCCATGTATATGTGTCTGTACATAGATATGTAGTTATGAAACGAATATGCATAAAATATGTTTCACTTGTGATATAAATGGGCTGTTTTTAAATCGTGTGTATTAGTAAAATGAACATGCATTTTTTATAGAATATATTTTTGTGTTACATAAACACAATTTTTTATTTCAAATAATATATTTATAAACAAACAATTCCATGTTACACAGCAAATTGAATAAGGTATAACTACGTAAAATTTTCATATTATAAAAGATATTTGTGGTTTTTTTTAAATTTTCTTATTTCTTAATACTGCATTTAAAGAGGGTATTTAACGCTGACATACTTGAAATGTTTGTTCATTTTAATAAATATATTTTATAAATTTATTTTTAAATCTCATTACAGTTTTACATAGAATTTTAAATGTTTTAAATACTCAAATTCTTTTTAATTTATTTAACATATCTAGATAAATGCGAAAAAAACAAAAATAGGAGAATACCTTTTCCTCAACTGCACCTCAGTGCTCACGAAAGATTTGAGTCAGGTATAACTGTAGCAGGAGAAGAGTACAAGGAGGAAGAAAAAAAATAGAACAACAAAGAAATAAAAAGGTTACTAACTATTCTGTCTTATCAAGTAATAAATAAAATAGTTAATATATTTTTTAATATATGCGATATGATTGTGATTGTAGCCAAGTTTTTACGTACTGTATTACTAAAATTAAAATTATTATTTAACTTTTATCTACGAAATTTTTTGTAATTAAACAAATAAAATGCATAACCAGCATTTGTTATACCTTGCTGTGATAGTAAATTACGATACAAGTTCACAAAGTATTGTATGGACAACTCACACTTGTGAAGAATTAATTTGTCACAAATATTAACTCATCGCTCACGTATACAGAGTTGCTAATGAGCGCACACAGTTAAGAAAAAAAATTTATACGTATGATTTGATTTGATTTAAAGTAACAAAATTTCTGTAAGTGCAATTAGTACAGTTTTTTTTAACATTTTATAACAAAAGAACATCTGAATAGATAAAAAATTGATAAAGATAAATCCTAACCAGAAAAGACTCCATGAATTAAAAGATTTTTCTTTTAATTCATGGAGTGCCAAGTATTATGATAGTTCGTCATGAAAAAGGGTACTTGAAGCGAATGTTTAATAATTTTAAACAAATGTGGTTCTTTTATATTATTAGCTATAAATCATTAAATTTATAGTATGTTCAACGTATTTACAAATTAATATTCAATACAATATCTCATGTTTTTGTCATATATCAATAAATCAAGCTACAGATAGTGCTTATATTTTACAAAACTAACTATAAACAGTTCATTTACAATTTACAATTATCTTGCATGTATTAATGCATAAAATTCTAATTTATTAAATAAATGTGTTCTAATTTTTCAATGTAGTTAAATAAAAAATAACTATATTTTAGATTAAATCATTAAGTAAAGATACTGAAAAAAACGAAATTGAAAATATTTTAAAAACGAAAAAGGAGTTAAGAAAAAATAAATTTCATACTTTAGTATTATCTTCTGAAACAAATAAAGTTGAAAAACATTCGAAAAAAGATCCAATTGAAACTACAGAAACATTACAAGAAGAAGCATACATGTCAATATTAGAATTGAAATATAAAAATTTAAATGAAAACTATAAATCAAAGTGTCATGAAGTCGAAGAATTAAGAAAAGTCATACTGGAAAAAAACGAAAAGTTACAAGAACAAAAATCAAACCTAGAAGAAAGAGATAAAAAAATTAAGGATTTAGAGATTATTAATTTTCAACTTCAGAAACAATTATTCACTACGAAACTAATTGATACAGGTAAATAGAGTTTATAATTTGTAACAGTCGCGTAGATCGGCTGCGAATGTATGTAATTAAATACGCGAATCTCAAACTGAGCTAAATACAAACACCGTCTAACTGTTGACCGCAAAGTCTCGTTTACGCAAGACGATTCTGCTTCCTTGGCTGTTGATGATTTTCCTCCTCGCGTAGGCGTGCTTCTTGTGGCTGTATAAAGGCTAACTAAGGAAAATAGGCATAGCTAGGTCGCAAAATGATAACACGCGTCAATTAACATATAACCGAATAAACTTTAATGTAAAATTGAATCAATTACATCTGCGTTGCACCTGCGCACAACGCAGGTGCGTACGGAAGAGAAACGGTAATCGCAATACACGCGAGGAGATAACCCGCACCAGGAGGTTTTGAGAGGTTTCTTTACTAGGTATTTCTGCGTACTTATCTAATATATTTTTCTTCATAAAAAACTAAAGAAAATTAATAACCGGTATACTGCTTTTAAAAATGTCTTTTACTTATAGTCAATTACATTTTATCTATTATTTTAATTTCGTAAAATACATTATTTACACACTATTCTAAATTTAACAGTTCAATAGGTATAAAGAAATTTTAAATGTATAATACATTACAGGTAAAAGTTTAACGGACACCTCACCAGCTGACAAGGTAGTTACATTAAATGTTAACGTAATATTCAATAATACTGACTTCATCTGGCTATTTTTATACTTTTTATGGCGTCTCTGTAGGTACCTTTGAATGTAGAGTTGAATAAAAGTTCCAAAATGTCTTTAAACAATGCATCTATTCGTCTTACCCCGAAAACACCTACACACATAGAAAATAAGCTAAGGAATGAACAAAATGTATCCAGCGAATTTCTTCATTTACCTACAATGGAAAGTGATGTATATACAAGTGAATTAACAAGTACCCCGTCTGTTTCGTGTACAGTACCAAGAAAAAGAATTTTGGCGTTAAGCTCATCCTCAGATGAAGAGGTGAATATATGTATAAACTTAATTTTAATAATATCGTATGGCAAATTAAAACAATTATAACTTAAATTACAGATAGGACCTCAAAAGAAAGTTAGAACAGATAAAACCGTCACGGTGTCCCCTGAACGTTTTCCGGTATCTCAAAACCGGTTTTCTCCGTTATTATTTGAGAAGGAGACAGGCTTATCTCCAACCAAGACAGATATTCCTAATAATGAGAAGGCTGTTTCTTATAAAGACAATGTAGTATTAAGTACCAATGAGAAAGATTATTATTCTACAACAAATGATGTCAAGACGAATATGGATAAAAAATCAACAGCTGAAAATGATCAATTCTCTGGAGAAGCACATGCGAATATTGATAAAAAATCATCGATTGAAAATGATAAATCTTCCGGAGAAAAAAAATTTAAGGAAGTTTATGTTGACACTGAAACAAATGAAAGAGTAAGTAGTCCAAAAATTATAATTTAATTAAGTATTGAAGTAATCCTGACAGCACAATTAAATAAATAAGATTCTGATTATTACCTGTCGAAATGATATTAATCACTTATTTAACGATAATACTATGTTTTGTAGATGGTATATCTTAGCAATGGAGTTGCAGTCCCTGAAGAGACATGGTTAAAAGCATTAACTTACAAAGGAGGAAAGAAAGAAAAAGGAAGTATGTTTATCAAAACTCTATTTCGATCAATGTATACGAAAGAGGAAATGCTTAAGAGGGCAGTGAAAGTAACAGGTACAACGCTTACACCAAATGGAGTCAATCTGCGTAAAGAAGTGTCGCCGAAAAAAAAAGAAGCTTTACTACGTAAGAAGTGAAATAAATATCCATAATTATTAAAAATAATTGCATATTATGAAATCTAATAAACATTTTTCAATTTTATTATAGTTGCTATGCGGTACCAGTTAAAAAACACGATAAAAATATAACAGAAGCAAAACTAAAGCAAGAACTAAAGGAGGTTACAGGTTACATTAGTGACGAATTAAGTACTCGTAAAAAAGAAATGAGACGTTTAAAAAACACGTAGATTACATTTATACTTAATTTTTACGAGACAGTTCTTTTAAAGTTTATTTAAAAATTAGAGCTGAACAAGTAAAAATAATTAACGACTAAGAAATAATAAGACTGATAAATATTGTTCGTTTTTATAAATTTTATTTTTTTATTTCAATTTGAATAAAAATATTTTACATAATAACAAACTTGACTTATCATTATTTGATAAAATTAGTAAATGGAATTACTAAAATTAGTATTACATTACTAAACCAAAGTTGAAATACAAATGCTACTCTACGAAAATGAGTAGAAATTAAATTTCAAGAGTGCCGTACGAATATACTTTTACGGCAATGTAAGGTTTCTGCAGAAGTCTACATAAAATTTGTCATGTAGAGGTATAAATTCGCGTTAAATGCGTATAGATCAATTCATGTACAAATTTACGTAGAAAGTTTGAGCAAAAAATAAGTTTTAATCCATTAAAACATGCACGAACGTACATAAAACATATATAATTCGTGTAGAAATAACCATGAATTCACGTAATAATTATCAATCAAACAAACATTGACAAATGCATTACAACTTTTAATAGATAATGAGACATAAACTACGATCCCCTTTACATATTCAACAAAAATAGGGGTTATAAAAATTAAGATTTACATGAATTTTAACATTAAAATTGAATTTACAAATTTGCTATGCACATGGCAATTTACATAGATTTTTATGAGAAAATTTTCGACGTGGATTTCCACATGAAAAAGAACGTGGATTTCCACATGAAAATAAACGTGGATTTCCACGTGAAAATTTTCGACGTGGATTTCCATGTGGAAATTTTTGGCGTGGATTTCCACATGGAAATGAACGTGGATTTCCACGTAAAAATTTTCGACGTGGATTTCCACGTGAAAGATTTCGGCGTGGATTTCCACATGGAAATGAACGTGGATTTCCACATGAAAATTTTCGGCGTGGATTTCCACATGAAAATTTTCGGCGTGGATTTCCACATGAAAATTTTCGGCGTGGATTTCCACGTGGAAATTTTCAACGTTGATTTCCACGTGGAAATCCAAGAAAATCCAAGTGGAATCCGAGTAAATCCAAATGGAATCCAAGCAAATCCAAGTGGATTTCCTTACGGAAATCCACTTGGATTTCCACGTGGAAAACCATCTGGATTTTTTCAACAGGGATATAACTGAAGAATTAAGATTATCATCAAATTACGATAATTGTTCAATCACACAAGGTAAATCAAAATTTGTACTTTTCTTTTCACAATTTATCAATTTTATCTTACTATTTCAATTTGAAAATTTGCAATAAAAGCAATGTAAAAGCCAAACTTTTTTTAAAATAAGATTCTTTTCAACGTTAATATCTTTTTATAAAATAATTGTATAATTAAAAAGTTTATTCATATTAGACATACTTTTCTTAAGCAATAAATTATAAAAATAAACTAGATATTTGTCATATCAATTATTGATATTATTGTTATAAAAGTAGATACTCGTAGAGCAGTTTTTCATTTATTTTACCTGCCTTACTCCCTGTTGGAAATTTGCTGGTGAAAGATGGCGAAGTGACTCAAGCTGGCTAGAATCCCACCATCTCGTAATAGATAATCGTATATACGGAAAGTACGGCATTATGGCCGAGTTCTGGCGAGCTAAGATACGTCTGCTAAGTACGTATCAGTATACTTTTTAGTATACACATGCAAAAAAACAATGTCTATTCAGACTAATTATGCCTCCCGTTCCGTTCTCGAGATCACTAGGTAGTACCGCTAGTACGTACAGATGTCGCCACAACTTTCAGCCCCCGAAAACCGCAAAGAGCGCCTCGGCCCAGGCCTCGCGCCGGCTCACGCGCTCTCCGCGACTTATAACGCTTTTTGTGCGCGGTGAAGCCACACCTTTCTGTGTTTCAAGGGATTATTGGATCTTCGTCCCTTTGTTCGCCATGTCGAAAAGGAAAAGTCATTCCGTCGACTATCTCCAGCGTAAGTTGCGAAAGCTTCAGGAGGAGATTAGCGAGAAGCTGAATGCGAACAAGGAGATCGATAAGGAAAATGATCCGTCTACCTCAAATGACGAGGTTAGCGAAGGTAAGCTAATCTCGGCGGCGAGCTCAAGCTAGAATTGAGACATGCCGTACGCCCGACTGGGTTATGTATTTCGCGCCCCTAATAGGGTAGCTACATAACCTAGATCTTTTTGCTCTTCTAGATTCCGAGGGCTCTTCCAGCATGAAAGAGATCGAGCCAGACGATCAATTTGAGGTTATAGGCCAGTCCAAAGAGGAAGAGACCCCAACTAATCTAGAGGAGACACCACATGTAGACTCTAATGTCCATGTGCCGTTGGACGACGAGACTCTGGAGATTTTGGGTGAGGATGCATCTGCAGGAGCATCTAAGAGATTCGAGTTTCACCCAAGCCTCGCCAAATCTTGGGAGGCAGTTCTCTCGGATGGTCTTAAGAGAGAAAAGAAGACAGAGTTATTGGATAAATATCCACGCATTGGTAATTGCTCGTTATTAACACCAAAATTAAATCCAGAAATTGAAACTGGTCTCAATGATACCTCCAAGAAGCGAGATGGCTATTTCTTAATGGATCAAGAGTTGTGTGGTGCTGCAATCTCTGCCTTAGGAGCAGGTTTAAGCATGATTTTTGACGGCTCAGTCAAACCAATCGACTCGAAGCTCTTGATCAGTACCTTGGCTGATGCAGGCAAATTGCTTTGCGACCTACATGGTCAGCTGACAAAAGCAAGGAAATCTTTCATTTATCCAGGATTGGACAAGAAAGCTAAACTGATTTTGCAGCAATCCAAGTCAGGCGAATTCTTGTTTGGGCCTGACTTGTCCTCGAGAATCAAATCAGCCAAGGCGGTGGAGAAGATTGGGCTGACACTGAAACCGGCTAAAGAGGAAAGCCGCCCTGTTTTCAAAGCATCGGCTCCTTTAAACTGGAAGGGCCCGTCTCGAGGTCCAAAGGCTTTGACTCAGACGGGCTACAGGAACACAGGAGGCCAGAGACCTCTCAAAGTCTACAACAAGGAGCGACAGAGTCTCCAGAGGAAGCCAGCCCAATCGTCGAATCAAGTTTCGCTGAAAAAGGAGCAATAGAGGTAAAACTACCTTCTAATACTAAAGTGGCAGGTAGATTAAAATACTTTGTCAAAGCTTGGTCCGAGTTAACCTCTGATAGTTTTATTTTAAAGTGTTTATCAGGTTTTAAAATTAATACTTGCAAAGAATTAATACAATTAAATGCCCCTATGAGCAGTCTTTTAAATAGGAAAGATGAGCCGAATATGCAAGCGGCAATAACAAACTTGTTAGATATAGGCGCTATTAAGCGTGTAAAGCCTTGTAAGGGGCAGTTCATCTCAACTTGCTTTTTAGTCCCCAAGTCAACTGGGAAGTTTCGCTTTGTTTTGAATCTAAAGAAAGTGAATGAAGCAATTTTAACTGACCATTTTAAGATGGACGATATCCGTACTGCTGTAAAGCTTTTGCGCAGGGACTGCTATATGGCATCTTTAGATCTTAGAGATGCGTATTTCTTAGTTCCTATTCACAAAGATAGTAGAAAACTGTTATGTTTTTCATGGAAGGGTCAGATTTTCGAATATCAATGTCTGCCGTTTAACATTGCTCCTTGGTTGTTCACAAAAATCATGAAACCAGTTGTTAATTATCTACGAAGTAAAGGTTTTTCTTCAGTGGTTTACTTAGATGACTGGCTTTGTTTTGGCAATTCTCTAGAAGAATGTTCGCTAAATATTCTTACCACAAAGAACTTAGTAGAAAAATTAGGTTTTGTCATCAATGAGGACAAAAGTAAATTTATTCCTCAAAAGAAGTGTCAGTTTTTAGGATTTATTTTAAATTCCGAAATAATGTGTCTTGAGTTGCCAGAAAATAAAAGGCAACAAATAGCAGCCTTGATTAAGGAGATGAGATTACAAAAGAGATGCTCAATAAGAGAGTTTGCCAGGCTAGTAGGTTGTTTAACAGCTGCCTGTCCTGCTGTTCCCTATGGTTGGTTATATTCTAAAAGTCTAGAAAGACTGAAATATTTATGTTTACTAAAAAACGGAAATAATTACAACAAATCCTTGCAGATTTCAGAGTCTGTGGATCAGGACCTGGCCTGGTGGCAGGTTAATATTGGTTCAGCGTCCAACCCAATTCGTCAGTTCAAATTCGACTTGGAGATATTCTCAGACGCTTCTCGAACCGGTTGGGGCGCAGCTTGTAACGAAGAGGTGATTTTTGGCAACTGGTCTGACGACGAATTAAAACACCATATCAATTATTTGGAATTGGTAGCTGCTTATGAAGGTTTGGAGTTTTTCGCTGTTAGTAAGTTGGATTGTGAGATACTCCCCAGAATAGATAATACTACAGCGGTCGCTTACGTCAACCGTATGGGAGGAGTGCAATACCCTCTTTTGAATGCCATTGCGAGAGATATTTGGAAATTCTGTGAGAGTCGAAGAATTTGGCTGTTTGCCTCCTATATAGCTTCCGCTGACAATGTTGACGCTGATTGCGCCTCGAGAGTCGATAATATCGACACGGAATGGGAACTGGCACCATGGGCCTTCAGACGAATTTTTCAAAAGTTTGGATCAGTGGATATTGATTTGTTTGCATCAAGCCAAAATAAAAAATGTGAACGCTATTGCTCTTGGCATAGAGACAGCGAGGCCTTTTGCGTAGACGCTTTCACGCTTGATTGGAGCCAGTTGAGATTTTATGCATTCCCGCCCTTTAGCCTTATTTTGAGAGTGTTGAAAAAGGTTGAGCAGGATCAAGCTCAAGGTATTTTAATTGCACCTGTATGGTCTTCCCAGCCATGGTTTCCGCTTTGGAAATCTTTATTGGTGGGGGATCCCCTTTATTTTGATGCCGATCCTAATTTACTTTTGTCTCCTTGTAGGACGCTACAGCATCCACTAGCTGCAAAAATTCGGCTAATGGCAGGTCAATTATCCGGGAGGCCTTCAAAAGAAAGGGCCTAGATGATCAGGCTATTGAGTTGATGATTGACTCGCTGTCGGAGTCTACTGTTAGTCAATACTGTACGTACTTATGCGAATGGGAGCGATTTTGCTCTCAAGAGAATTGTAATCTCTTCCTTCCAGAAACCAAAAATGTTGTTAAATTTTTGTCAACTAGGTATTCTCAAGGCTGTTCATACGGTATTTTAAATAGTATGAGATCAGCGTTATCTTCAATATTAGGTGATATAGTTGGTAAGAACCAATTAGTGAGTAGGCTCATGAGAGGGATTTATAACAATAGGCCAGCTAGGCCTAAGTACGATAAAATCTATGACTTAGATCCGGGGCTAGAAAAATTAGAGAGTATGTTTCCTTTAGAAGAATTGTCTCTGCAAGATCTCACAGATAAGCTCGTAGTCTTGTTGGCAATAGTGACTGCACATAAGAAGCAGACGATTTCACTGATAAAGATTGGGAATATAAATCCCTCTCGTGATGGCTACGAGATTATGATTCCTCAAAAGATTAAAACTTCGAGAAAGGGTGCTTACCAGCCCCTTCTAGTTTAACCCAGATTTACTGAGAAACCTCAGTTATGTGTAGCCACTACGCTAGAAAGATACCTGGATGTTACTAGGGATAAGCGATCCAATTGTGATTTCCTGCTCATAACTACTAAAGCTCCTTTTAAGAGCAGATCTAATCAGCAGATGGATTCGTGCCTTTTTAGCAAAGTGCGGTATCGGGCAGGAATATGCGCCCCATAGTATTCGTCACGCGTCAACGTCTTCTGCGTTGAAGAAAGGCGTAAACATTAACATGATTAAGAGCCTTGCTGGCTGGTCTGAGAAATCAGACGTGTTCAATTGTTTTTATAATAGGCCAATAATTCTAGACAAAATTACTTTTGCGAATAAGATTTTAGAGCGTTAGGCTCATTACTGTTCAGATTGTAATGACTTGTCTGTACTTGTTTAATAAATAATATGTCTGTGTATATTTATACTATAAGCTGTGTCTTTTTTGTGACAAGGTAGTTGCTAAACTCTAAACATCTACCTAGTGATCTCGAGAACGAAACGGGAGGCATAATTGGAGGATCAAGCGAGCCCGCCGAAGGCGGGCGAAGCTTGATCGGAATTATGCCGAGGGTTCCGTTCGAAGAGATCACTCCCACCCCTTAAAAACTCCTAAGTATTGCTTAGATCATTTTATTCCCACCCCGAATTTATCATATTTACTTTAAACGTCATGAGTCGCGGAGAGCGCGTGAGCCGGCGCGAGGCCTGGGCCGGGGCGCTCTTTGCGGTTTTCGGGGGCTGAAAGTTGTGGCGACATCTGTACGTACTAGCGGTACTACCTAGTGATCTCTTCGAACGGAACCCTCGGCATAATTCCGATCAAGCTTCGCCCGCCTTCGGCAGGCTCGCTTGATCCTCCAATAATCACGTAATTATGTGCCTGTAAGGTTAGGAAAACTGGATTAAAACGAAAGTGCTTTAACATGCGTAGAATTTCCACAGCGTTAGTCCAGAGCATTAGGTCAAAGCTTACAGAGACAAAATTTTTTTTTTCAGACTTGGGTATCCTTACAGCCACGTAACTGAATTTACGGATGCGTAAATACTTACAAACATGTAGTGTCTTATAGCCACGGAAATTTGTCTTTAGCAGTATGAATCAAAAAATTTACATAAATGGCTGTGTTACGTCTAAATGCGCGGGACGCAAGTGATTTAAGCTTGCGCTTACTTATCACTATTATACTACAGGTGGATCCTAGGCTATCGCTATTTATAAATTGTAATATTAACTATAGGTGTAGTTCTTTTGAAATTGATTTTAAAATGAATGGTTCATAAGCTGTTAATTTATGTTATTATTTAAAATAAAGGCCGCTAGCTTTATGCTGCGGA
>JAPYYQ010004696.1:0-12614 GCA_030522585.1 Anagyrus pseudococci
ACGGTTATACGTATTCCTTTACATAACATTACGAAGTTGTATACCAAGTTTTAAGGGTGTGCCTTATAAAAAACGGCAGTTCCATTTTTAAAATAAAAAGTAAAAAATTTCTGGGATTTCGTCATATAAGGGGCCTTTAAACACTTCCTTAATATAAGCCATAAATAAGGTCTGATTATTCCAAAAATCTTATACATTCCTAATTACAGTATGACAGATAAGTGCACAAAATTTCGAAGCGATATGATATCACAAACGAAAGTTATGAGAAAATTAAGAATATTATAAAAATAACGTGTTTACTAACATAAGCCCTAAATAAGATGAGATTGTTATACAAAACTAACAAAATCTTAATTAAAGTATGACAAATAATTGCATAAAATTTGAAACCGATATGTTCTTACCATCGAAAGTTATGAGAAAATTGAGAAAATCAAGAAAAAAAACTTTTTTATTAATATACACCTAAATAAAGTCTGATTGATACCAAAATTTAAGCAGTTCTTAAGGAAGCTCGACACCTTTTTTATCTAGGTATCAGTCATCAGTGTTAAAATACCTAAATCATTATGTCTCTTATTTTTTTAAATAGCACTTCAGTCAAGAAGAGCCATGTAATTTTTACAAAATTTTTTATTGTTAAAATTTCGAGGAATTAACAGTTTTGGAAATTTTTCACAAAAGTTGGCAATCTCTGTCAATTGACATTCGATTTTGATTAATCAAAATCGAATGTCAATTGTATTGTCGAGGTACAGGAGGTACTCTTGCAAAAACTTCTATATATAACTAAGAAAAGACAATTGTTTATAGGAAAAAATGTTAAATTTTAGAAAATTAATTCATTTACAGGATTAAAGCTTTATTTTCTTAGTTACATATAAAAGTTTTTGCAAAAGTACCTCAGTAGATAAGCTATGCGGGTTTTAGGTCATGCAGGTTCTAGGTCACCCCCTCTTCTCTTTCCAGAGGGGGACGGGAGATGATCTAGAACCCGCAAGGGGGAGGGATGATCTAGAACGCCCCGTGAGGGGAAGTGATTTAGAAAACCCCGGATAGGGGGGAGGTGGCCAGAATCCGCCTAGGTCTGGGACGGGTGAGCCAGAACCCGTGTGAGCCAGAAGCCTCCAGAGGAGAGTCAGAATGCTTCGAGAGGGGAGCGCCTCGTGTGCGGCCTCCTGTCTTGAGCTAAAAGGAGCGCCTCGTGTGCGGCCTCCTGTCTTGAGCTAAAAATGCTCGAAAGACTTTGTTTTAAATTTTGTTTAGTCCTGAAAAGAACCGTTTGTTACAAATATAGAGACATAGCCTCATACGTTTAAATTTTTTTGTTGGCCCTGAAAAGGGCTGATTGATAGGTTCGGGGACACAACTGTTGCCTATTGCTTGCGTTTCTCAGGCATTACCAGATTTATTATCTCCACGATAATTTCTGGTGTCCCTGGCGCCGATGGTGATGGTGAAGCTGGCGGGGGCGTCGGTGGCGGTGAAGGCAACACTGGCGGTGTCAAGAGTGACACGATTGGCGGCGAAGGCCACGCTGGCGACCACGTCAGCGACGCAGGCGGTGGCGAGGGTGAAGCGGACAGAGTCGATAGTAGATGCACTATCGACTCAGGCACTCCATACTGCATTATTCATGGCGCATAGATGGCCAGGAAATCTTCTTCCCCCAAAGCCCGCAACACCTCCTCATTGCAGACTACGTCGTCGAAATTATAATCAGCCATGCTGTTGTCGCCGTGGTCGCTGTCAGAATGCCGGAATCGCAGCATTACCGCTCTTTTATAGAAAAAAGTGGTGCTGTTGCAACGGTTAGGTGGAGGGGGCAATTCACGCAGGCAGAACTACTCCGATCGAGGAGAGGGGGGACGTCAGAGAGCCTCCACGTGGCAATCTGACAATTGCCCCCACCACGCGCGCGCTCGCCGCTCTGCCGCCTCGTGCGCGCACGGGGAGCGGACGGAATCTTTCCAAGTGTAGAAAGATTTTATTAAACTGTTCGTAAGTTACAAAAGAAAAGATTTCTTTTGTAACTTATGAAAAAGTTTTTTTCGCTTCGCGCGGAAAGAGAGAGAGAGTGAGTGAGTTAGCGAGTGAGTTTATTTAAAGGCTAGGGACTCAAGGTCCATAATAGCCAATACAAAATAATTACAAAATGCGCGTTAGGGAGATACAACAAAATAAGGCCAAAAGGCACATGTGAGCCTTAGGCTTTGTACATGCGTAAAAGAATAAATTAAAAGTACAATAAATAAAATAAAATAAAAGCAGAGTAAAAACAAGATAAAAAACAAAACATAGCGCAAGTAGGTAAAATAAAAAGAAAAATATAAACAAGCACAGAATAAAAGAGTATGTACAATTGAATAGAAAAACACTGATCACTGGCACTGGTCACATTCAAACAAGTAGTTATAGAGTTTAAGTCCAAAGCAAGGGCGACCGTGGAGAGACCTAATATCATGTGGTAGGTCATTCCATAAGTACGACGCGGAATGAAAAGCGCTAACTGGAGATCCTAAATGTCGGCACACAAAGGTCGAGCGGGGACCGCCTCCTGGATCCAGCCTCTCCACTATCACGAAAAGCGAGATGGGCAGCAACATAATCTGGTCGACCGATACGGAGTATCCTGGCCAGAAAGCACAAGGTGACATAAGATCTCCGCGCGTCAGGTGACAGAATGCCAAGCGCCCTGTAGTCAGGCGTGATGTGCTGGAAGATTTTGGTACCAGTAGCGAAACGCACAGCTGCGTTCATGGCCCTTCTTAGCCTCAAGGACAATTCCTTGGAGAGGTCAAGGTATATGCCAGGGCAGTAGTCAAAGAGAGGTATGACGAGGGTCTTCACGAGCAGAATCTTTAGTGCTCTTTGGGAGAAAGCATTGGTTCTTCCTGAGCTTAGTAACGACGCCAAAAATTCTGCCCACCGCCTGGCAGACCTGGTGTCTCCACGAGAGGGTGTTGTCCGGGTGGACGCCGAGCAACTTCAAGGTATCTCCAGGAGTAATAATTCTACCGTCCAATACGATTTCAGGCAGGTCGCACAGAGCCAGTCTCGAGATAAAACCCCTGGAGCCAATCCAGATAGCCTGAGTCTTTTCAGCATTGATTGCAAGTCCGTTATTACGAGCCCACGCCGAGACATCACTAAAAGTGCGGTTAACTACATCGACAATCTTATGCGCTTCAGAGAGGCTGCCACTAACATAAAAAACAAAGTCATCTGCACACAAATGGTACCCACATTCTCCGAGCACCAATGGCAGTTCGTTGATGAACAACAGAAAGAGCAGCGGGCCGAGCAAGCTCCCCTGTGGAACTCCAGCCAGTCTAGGCAGCGGCTGAGAACAGGCACCAACTGTGGAAACAACAGACTGCGTCCTTCCA
This sequence comes from Anagyrus pseudococci, assembly GCA_030522585.1. NCBI lineage: Eukaryota > Metazoa > Arthropoda > Insecta > Hymenoptera > Encyrtidae > Anagyrus > Anagyrus pseudococci. Next base: position 3,393 of record JAPYYQ010004696.1, read on the forward strand.
CCAAGGTACGAGGAAAACCATTTGCAAGTCGCTTGGGAGAGTCCCAGCTCGCGGAGCTTACGCAGCAAGATTGTCCAATTCACTCTGTCGAAGGCCTTAGAAAAATCGACTCCGGCCAGCAAAGTCACACGCTCCGACTCGATCGCCAAGCGAAGGTCGAAAACCGGACTGAAGTTTGTTGATCAAGCCACGGCTCTCGATGTATGCTGTGATCTGCTTATTTGCAATGTACTCGAGGACTTTTGCAGATGCACACAAGATGCTGTTGGGGCGAAAGTCTGATGGAGCCGACGGGAATCTCTTCTTGGGCATAGGAAGAGTAGAGTAGAGTAGAGTAGAGAAACTTTATTCAGCCTAGGGGAATAACCCCAACAGGCTCATGGATTTACAAATTACAATTATAGCAAAAAAATATAAAAATATACATTTAACAAGAGTAGCGCACGCAACGAGGTAAGAGCATTTTCGCTAATCTAGGTTCTTACCAAATAACGCAGTGACCGAGTTAACATCGGATTGACATCAGAAAGCGGCGAGTGGGCAGACATAGCGCGAAATACTAATACCTTGGCTTAAACAGCGATCGGGGTGTCATCGAGCTCTTTCTTGGAAAGTGCCGAGTGCACGAGAGCCCTGAAGCGGTCTATGGTGATGGTACCGGGGTTAAAGCTGGGAAGCTGGTTTAGGAGGGTCGCAGCCTTCACCGCAAACGAGCCCCTCAGGGCCTCTGTGCGAAATCTCGGGATACGGAGTAGCGGTCGCGCGCGTCTCTGCTGATCGCCGTCTGCAGGATTTTCCAATAACTTGAGGTCACTCGCAAGGTATTCTGGACTTCCGCTTGACAGTACATTAAAGGCGAGGGTCGCCATTAGATAATCGCGCCTGCCAGCGGGAGTGAGCCAGCCCAATTCGCGCCTGTAAGGGGAGACTCTGCTGTCGTACGGTATCCCTCCGATGACAAATCGAACGCAGGCGTTTAGCAAACGGTGCAGCCTCAGCTCTTGCCCCTGGTTTACACTGTGATAAGCAACCGCTGCATAGTCGAAGTGGGGGAAGACCAGAGACCGCACCAAGTGCTCTCGAAGGTCCCGATTCAGGGCACGGCGGTGAAATCGTAAAGTGCGCAAAGAGCGAAAGACCTGGGACGCAATATGGTCAATGTGTCGATCCCATGACAATTCGTGGCTCAGCCAGACCCCGAGATTCTTTACCATCGTCGCATAATTAATGCCGACCCCTTATACGGAGATGCGGGGGAGGGAACTCCTATCAAGACGCGAGACGAATGTATGGCTACCCAAGATCATTGACTGGATCTTGCCCGGATTCAAGCGCAGACCGTTTGCCGCAACCCACTCCTCTATACGCCCGACATCGTCGTTAAGCTCGCGAATAGCTTCAGCCATCTGGCCGCAGGGAAATGTGGAGTAGATCTGGAGGTCGTCAGCAAACAGGAGGTGTTTTGACCTAATAACCTTGGGCAAGTCCAGGATAAAAATGAGAAATAAAAGTGGGCCCAGAACACTGCCCTGGGGGACTCCACAATTTATCCGCCGCCACTCAGAGCGCCGGCCGCTTTCGCCCTCCACCGCCTGCCTTCTATCAGAGAGATAGGAGTAGAACCATTTTATGGCATTGTCGTCGCAACCGATTAGGCGTAGCTTTTTGAGCAGGATGGCGTGGTTTACCAAATCGAACGCCTTGCTGAAGTCGAACAGCACGAGAGCCGTACCCGCTCCCCTGTCGATTCCCAATCGGACGTCATCGAGTAGTCGAATCAGCGCCGTTTGCGTAGAGTGTCCCCTCCTGAAACCCGATTGCCGAGGGTCGAGCAGGCCATTACGCTGGAGAAAAGCAGAGAGCTGTCGCTCAACAACGCGTTCAAGAGCCTTGGACAGCTCACACAGCTTGGAGATCGGGCGAGTGTCAGAGGGGGAAGCTGGGTGCTTAGTTTTCGGCAGGGGTTGGACGAGAGCTGACTTCCAGGCCGTTGGAAAAATAGCAGAGCTGAGAGAGGCATTGAACAGTGCAGTTAGATGGCATTTTGCCTCAGTTGAGAGAAGCTTTAGCATCGGTACCGACAGTTTGTCGATGCCGGCCGACTTCGAAGCAGCTCGTGTCAAGACCCGATTTACTTCGGCCTCCGAGGTTGGTCTGAGACTGAATCTCTCGCCGATCTCAGGCGGTATGTCGAGCGCCAGGGCAGCCTCCAGGTCAGCCTGGGTAAGGGGCGGGGCCGAGATTGAGATTGATGTGTAGAACTCATTTAGCAAATCGGGAGAGAAGAGAGATGTGACAGACGGGGCTGTTTTCCTGTTTACGCCCATGCCTCGAATAATTTTCCAGAGAGACGAGGAGCTCGTTGACGAGCCCAACCTGTCCCGGTAAAAGTTGCCCTTGGCCCAGTCAAGCTTGTTGCGAACGCAAGAGCGAAGGGTGCGAAAAGAGAGCAAGTGAGACGCGGATCCCGTGCTATGATAAAGCTGGTAGGCTCTGTCGCGCTGTCGCATGAGAGCCCTGATTTGATCGTTTACCCACCCTTTCCTTCTGCTCGACGTTTTAATACGGTGAAGCGGCGCATTCGCGTCGAAGGCGGTGGTAATGGCGGAAGAGAATGACTCAAAAAGAGAGTCAATCTTTAATGGGAGCGCGTGGGTTAAGTAGCTGGGGTCAGCTAGAAAAGTAGTAATGCGGTCGACCAGGTTGTGGGTGTTGAATTCAAAAGTAAGTGAGGTAGCGAGCGTTTCTTTATTAATTTTTGAGAGCGATCGAGCAATGATATAGTTTGATGAGTGTGATTCATTTTTATGCGGAAGATTGAGTGAGATCTCAGTCCAATCGTGTCCGGCGGAGAAAGGAACCTCGGACTTGAAGTAGGAGACGATTTGGTCAGAACAATTCGTAATAAAAAGGTCGAGCCAGGTGTCAGACGGACGGCCGCGATAGATTGCGTGGTGAGTGGGGGTGGACTCGACAATGGACAGGCCTAGTGAGGAAGTCTTGTTTTTCAAAAAGTTAGAGGCGTGATTGTCCACCAACAAGTCGATGTTAAAGTCACCCATCACCACGACTCTATCACACGAAGGCAAGTGTTCCGACAGTAAATCAAAGAACTCAGACGGGTAGGCCGATTTGGGCCTACGGTAGACAACAGCGAGCAGAATTGAAAAAGTGCCTGCTAGTACTTTGGCAAGGATGAATTCAGGCTTGTTATTAAATAAAAGAGATGAGCGGGCTAGAATCGAGACTTTAAGACAGTCGCGAGCGTAGAACCCGACTCCGCCACCTTCCTTACCTCCTCGATCAGCTCTGTAAAAATGGTAGCCATTTAGGTGGATAACGGAGTCGTCGACCTGATCGTTGAGAAAAGTCTCTGTGATTCCAATGATATCACTCGCACTGTCGGCCAGTCTCGCTTCAAGTAAAGAGAAATTAGTGATTAACCGGTTTATATTAATATGAGCTATTGCAATACAAGGTGATGAATAAAAAGCGTTAAGAAAACCCGGACGACCTGATAAACTTCAGTTTGTGGATTGGTGGGGAGCGAGGGCTTCGAGCTCGGCTTCACAAGTTATTCTTACCAGTTTGGATCGCTTGGTGGCACGCATAAAGACGCTTAGATGCCTGATGAGTGGCCCAGCGTAATTAAGTGTTTTTGCCCTGGCGATTGCTTTTTTGAACAGCTCGTACAGCGACTTTGGCCACACTCCATTTACGTACACACGGCCGCCGCCACCACACCCAAACAAGACCTCGTTCGTAATATCGCGCAGCTTCGCGCCCGATCTAAGCACCTCATCGCGCAGCTGGGGGGTGGATGCATTGAAAGCCAGCGTTTTAGTTCTACGTTGAACGGCGGTGGATGAACCACCCTGACGGGGCTCCGACCCGGCACGTGGAGACCAGTCACGAATCGAGAGCGCGAGCTGCACAACGTGAATCAGCCCTAGCGCGGTGAAGACGCGTTTGACGATCTCATCGTTAGATAGGGTAACCGAGTCAGGGATGCCCGAAATTCTGATCTCGCAGTCGTCCTCAGCCACCAGGGCGGCCGGATTTAATCGCTCGATAACGTCCACTCGCTGGGATAACAAGTTGATGGCGTGGGTGTTGGCGGCGATATCATTAGCGTTGGCAACAATGTCGTTTTTGAGCGTTTGTTGAAAAGCCACAATTTCGTCTAGCCGACCCTGCGTGCGCTCGGTGTCGTTATTGTATTTCTCGATATCTCGATTGTATTTTTCAAAAAACAGAGAGAATTTTTCGGACAAGCTCGCGATGTCGTCGGGCTTATTTATCGCGCGATCGGTTGACATGGCGGCCGGGACTCGGGGCTCGTTGGAGGAAGCACTATCGTATGAAAGATCGGAGCGATCAGGCGACGAATCACCGGTGTCGGCACGGGGGTTCTTGGCACTGGGCTCAAGCGGAGGCGAAATATGTAAGCCTTTACGTTTTTTGTCCGTTGAGCTCGAACTCGTTACAGGCGTTAGTTCACCGGAAGAGGGGAGAGCAAACGGCTCACGCGTGGATTCTGCAGTTTCTAGATCGCAACTTAAGCAGCTGAGACCGGTCGCGGCGCGAGTTCTGCACGAGTCGTGAAGGCGTTTATTACAGATTGTGCAAGTGTAAAGTGATTTGCGCACGTCGATTTTCTTACAATGGGAGCAGCTTTTGGGCATACTCAAGAGATGTAAAAACAAGCAATCTGACGTGTCGGGCCGACAAGACGCTACATATAGCGATGGATCGTCGAAACGTCAACGACAGCGAAACGCACGGCGAGACTCCGGTGGCAATACACGCTCGGTAGTATTTGCCGGCACACGCTTAACAGCGAACACGGCAGCTGATTAATACAGGCGCAAGTAGCAGAAACACGACAAACAGACGACGACGCCGGCGATCCAAAACACACACACACACCAGCCCGAGTATAGCGCTGAGAAAGCAAGGTAGAGATCGCACATGCGCAACTCGACGATGATCGGGAACGATGAGGTTCAAGGCCGAACTAAAGATGACGACGGTGATGATGCAGAAAATGTGCGCGGCGGCGATGCCTTGGTTCCAACCGGCGCTGATTTTCACGTGCAATGGGATGATCCAAGCTCCGCTCCAATGCCGCAGCGATGGGATGATGGGCTGGCCCGACAGGGCCGCGCAGGAGGGCCTTATCAGCAACAGCAAGTAGTCCGAACAAGGTTAGGTTTAGCCCTGCGTGTTGATACTTTTGAATTTCCCTATCTCCCAGGAGGCGGAGCGCTTACACCAGGTGTAGACAGCCGCCCGGGCAGTCGGGAAGTATGCTCTAAAAAACTCAACTCGAGGCAGAGGGTTTGAGAGAGCGAAATCATAAATGCGGAGCGAAGATAAATACGTGTGCTACTCACCAAAGAGAGAGAGAGAGAGAGAGAGAGAGAGAGATGCCATTCCATCAATCCATCTTGCGCGGCGGATTGATGTTCAATGCCGCTAACTGTCAATCAGACAGCTAGCGGTGTGAGCGCGCGCGGCAACCGGCATCCCGCCCGTCAAGCCGACGCCTCACGTAACGCGTGCTTATCCTCAACATTGCCGCACTTGCCCGGACAAACACACGTTCCCGCACTTTGACGAAAATACGCATGTATGCGCGTCAAGCCGACATCTCGGACGTCGAGTCGACTTTCCACGTGCACACACTTTCTCAAATCCTGAAAAGGACTTGAGAACTTTGATGGAGCAGTTCGTCGTTGTCGTCGTCGTCCAGATGCTGCTGCTGCTCGATCCGCCTTGCGCGGCGGATCGATGTCCAATGCTGCTAACTGTCGATCTGACAGTTCGCAGCGTGAGCGCTCGCGCGCGAGCACGTGGTCTCGGTGCACGCGTAGAGGGGGAAAGGCTCTCTCTCTCCGCGCTTTAACTTTCAGTTAGTAACGAAAGAAAAGATTCTTTGATTCCGCTTTCGGCCGCCGGGCCGAACGGACGTTCGCGAGTGCTCTCTCTCCTTTCCTGTCTGAGAGTCTCTCTCTCCCTATCTTTTCTCTCTTCCTATCTACTTTCCTCGCAGTCTTTTTCGGTCCGGTGGCAGAGACCGGTATCACAATACTTTCGGGAGACGCGGTTGATTTGTAAGCGGGAGTATTATTCCTGCACCGCTCTCTCTAGCCGGAGGTGGTAATTATTCCATCTCTAGATAACGTTCATTAATTTGTCCACTTTGGTTTGACTGAGGAGAATTATTCCCGTCAACCTATATTGATAGCCCTTAAGTGGCTCATTGTAGCTTTTATGAGGTTTTTTTTGTGTTTTCTTCGTGCTTGTTTTGTGTGCTGAAGACGATTAACCCGACGATTTCACCTATGTCCGCTTGCATAAGGTAAAGGGTGAGGCATTTATTTGTATTTTTTTTTTGTTTTTTGAGGCATAGGTCGCATGATATTGTTATCCAAAGTTTGGAGTTTGGATACATATTGTTTGTCTGATCCGAATTTTCGAAATATTATTTGCGTTCTCTTATATTTTTACTTTCCTTTGAGCATTCGAGACCTGTATTGTTTTGGATTGACGTGTTTGTTTGACAACAGTGGCTTTGCTGCCTTGTAGACCGCCTTCAAAGACTAACGTTTGCCTTATTCGTCTATTATTGATTTTACTTTGGCTTGTTTGAGTTGTAATCCCCGAGGAAGGATTTGGCACTTTATAACGAAGATATTTTCATCTGATTTATATTTATTATATTTGGAATAATATTAGTCATCTCATTATCATTATTTTCATACAGAATTTTATTACTATTATTGTTTGCATCATCTCCAACGACCAGTTTTTTTGTTGTTGAACCCCGATTTCGGGGGTCGCCTCAATCGGCATCTTCCGCTGAACAAGCGTGATTTACCCCCAACCGGTTGGGGCGAGTCCGGACATCGATTTTTTACTTCATCATAAGACTGCGAAATTATTGCTTTACCCGTTTCCTTTCCCGTTCCTATTCCTATTCCCGTTCCGTTCTGTTCTGTTCCGGACTGCTCAGTTTGCAGATCTGAGCTGCATTTATTAAGTTTATCCAAGGTATCTCCGTTGTATTTGATTGGTTGTTGAAGCTTTGATTCCGGATTGACAGGAGAAAAGGAGATATTGCGATTTATATGCTAGCGCAAACCCGAATCTCACATCATAGGTTGACTGCGATTTGGTCAATAGCCTACAGTTGAGGCTGTATCCATCTTGAAGAAGAAGAAGAAGAAAAGATTCTTTCGTTACTTTGGAAAAAATTTCTGATGCTCCGCGAGAGAGCGCGCGAGCATGTGACGGCAGTCATGTGGCGGGAGTATGTTTCTCTCTGCGTTAACTAACTTTTCGTAAGTAACGAAAGATTTCTTTCGTAACTTACGAAAAATTCCTTTCTCTTCGCGCGCGGAGGGAGATTGTGCGCGCGACCACGTGGTCTCTCGGTGCGCGCGTGGAGGGGGTATGGCTCTCTCTGCGCTAACTAACTTTTCGTAAGTAACGAAAGATTTCTTTCGTAACTTACGAAAAATTTCTTTCGCTTCGCGCGGAGAGAGAGTGACCTTGGCCGCGTGGTGTCGCTTGGCGCGCGCATTGAGAGAATCTCTCAAGCGCTAAAGTTTCTTTCGCTAACGAAAGAAACTTAGATCAATTATAAAAATTAATTCTTTGCGGAGAGTGTGCGCACGCATGGAGTACCCCTCCCTCCACTGCATAGCGGGGCAGCTCTCTTAAAAAAAATAAAAGAAGATGCGTTGGTCGGATTTTTTCATTCTGCCAACGCACTTAGCATCATGAGGAACTACTATCTCAGAGACAGCAGCGAGGAAGACGACGACGGCTACCAGACGAGCAGCAAGATGGAGCAGCTGCGAAGGGCACTCGAGGAGTTCGATGCCGAGAACTCCTGAATATTGAACGAGGACGGTGAACTGGTGTTCCCGTATCCACGTAGTTCGGAGCATTAATCTTACCTCCGCTTCTTGGAGGCTCAAGCGGCTGCTGCGGCACTGCCGCCACCACCATCACCACCATTGCCGCCATCTCCATCGCTGCCATTTCCACCGTCATCGTGCTCGTCCTTGGACGACTCGCTGCACCTTGAGTTGCCTCCAACTCCGCCGGCAACACCATCGCCACCGCCACCATCTCCGGAGGTTGAGATTCTCCATGAGGCAATCAACCTCGTCTCTCCGGATGTGATGATGGGCAACTTAGTGACTGCAGAGAAGCCGGCAAGTGTGCGCCGTCAGCTGAATTATGACGATTGAGCAGCAGTTATAACAATCGTCCTTTTCAGGGTCAACAAAATTTTTAAAAACGTATGTGACTATTAGTCATGGAAAAAAATCAGCTCTTTTCAGAGCTTATATTCTTCTTTTAGTTTTAATCAGCTCTTTTTACAGCTTCATTTATTTTAGCGTGTAACAGCTCTTTACAGAGCTGTAATAAGAATAACGGTTATTAGTCCTTTTTAGGACTATCAAAAAATTTAAGACACTATGCATCATTAAATTATGAAATCAGTTCTTTTCAGAGCTTAAGTGATATTTTGTTTTATTTATCATCAGCTCTTTTCAGGGCTTAAACGATTATTTTCTATCTTTTTTACTAGAGCTAAAAGAAAAAAATTCATACAAATTTCCCACTTAAGTTAACAGCTTTTTAAGAAGAGTGATGTTAACTAGAGAGAGAAAAAGAGAACAATTTGATAAATCTTTCTAAACTTAGAAATATAGCGTTTTCTCTCTCCAAGAGCGTGTGACCTTGACACTGCGGCGCGCACGTAGCAGCAGAGCGGCTCGCTCATAGTGAGAAAAAATGTAGAAAGATTTTACTAAACTTTTCTCTCTCTTTAGTTAACGATACTCTTGTTTAAGAGACGTTCAGTTAAGAGACTCTTCTTGAGACTCACTAAAAAAAAGGCATCGTCAACTAAAAAGAGGGAGAACAGTTTAATAAAATCTTTCTACACTTAGAAAGATTCCGTTCGCTCTCCGTGCGCGCACGAGGCGGCAGAGCGGCGAGCGCGCGCGTGGTGGGGGCAATTGTCAGATTGCCACGTGAGGCTCTCTGACGTTCCCCTTCTCCTCGATCGGAGTAGTTCTGCCTGCGTGAATTGCCCCCTCCTACGGAAGCGCCTACGGGCCACATAGGAATGCTGCGTTCAAGCGCCATCTGAGCGTAGAGCAGGCATAAACATTCCTGAATGCCGAAATTGCCAAATCT
>JAPYYQ010004706.1:0-14025 GCA_030522585.1 Anagyrus pseudococci
ACCAGCGTTAAATCCTTGAATGCACGACGTTAGCGGGAATAATCTCGTCGGCCGCACGTGTACGATAACCTTCTTAACAATAAGTGAACTTCACTTATTGTTAAGAAGGGCTTAGGGTAGCGCCACCAACTTACGTCACACTTTTTGAAAAGGTGAAAATTTCACTTTTTCAAAAACGAAGACAATTTTAGCTTAAAAAAAAGTGAAATTTCACTTTTTTAAAAAAGGAAATAATTTTTACTTTAAGAAAAGTGAAAATTTCACTTTTTCAAAAAAGATGACTTAGTTTACTTTATAAAAAGTGAAAAATGACTTATTTTTAAGTTAATTTTTCTTTTTTATAAGTGAATACCGTTTCTCTTTTGAAAAAAGTGAAATTTTCACTCTTTCATATTTAGAATTTAGAGAGTAGGTAGATTATAGGTAGCGTTTAGATTATTAGAAATAAAGCATTAACGCTTGCTATTTTATAGGTATTTTGAAGGTATTTTCTAGTTTTCAATTAAAATAAAACATATGAGTTATTATGATACCGATAAAATAGCTATATTTTACCGATAAAACGTAAATATAATTCGTCTACATTTTATAACTGATAAACTATTTTGATGGCTATAAAAGATAGTCAGATTCCTACACCTTTAAACAAGATAGTTTTTAATTTGTTTACGAAAAATCGAAACTCGACCATTAGAGGACATCGTTGCTTACAATTTAAGCTGCCATTTTTGTTTCAGTTGTAATCTCTAAGCAATCCAAATTTAGCTTAGCATTACCTGCAATGTGCATAATATTATATTTAAAATTTTTAAAATTTTGCTACATAGCCCTGGTAGAAATCATGCCATTTTTGAAACGCTCTATCGCCCATTTTTTGGCTAGTTCTTGGGATTTTGCTAAAGTCCTAATAAATGGCTAGTAAATGTGAGATAAAGCGTTTAAAAAATGGGCAAAATGGCGTAATTTCTACCAGGGAGTCTACTACACTATAATACTCATCGACTAATTTTTATATATTACGTAAATTCTTCTTTGTGTAGAGAAATGTATTTTAGTATGTATATTTACTTTTTTATTACATACGTACAACGATATATTAACTTTTTTTCAAGATACCATACAAGTACTTGTAATTTATTATAATTCTAATATTAAATATAAAGTTAGACATCTATACAACGTATAAAAAATTGTTTATTGATAACTGATAAACAAACGCGTTATTATGTATAGAAAGATAATAATCATCATTCTTATCGGTGTTAGTGATAAAAATGTTAGAAACCAAGTATATATAAAATCCAAATTATTCTTATCTGGTTTGTTGCCGTGAGACTATACGCAAGACTATTGCAGTGTTTAATTAAAAAAGTTTTGTCTCCTGAGACATTGGTACAATGTCAGCTTGTGCGGTGGTTCTACTTTTGCTTTGGATCATCTGCGACAATGCCCAGGCGTTCACAGCCCGACAGATGGTTTATCCTGGGCAAAACGAGTTTTTAGAGTTGTCTATTATACACCTCAATGATTTTCACTCTCGGTAAGTAAGATTAAAAAAAATTTAATAATATAATAACTAAAAAACTACTTTTTTAAAAAAAGGTATAAACTATACGGCAAGTTTGATATGTAGTCTTTCCGTAAAAGTAAATAAAATCAAAATTATGCATACACGGCAAAGTTTTTATTTCAACATTTTTAACAATATCTTACCTAAATATTTTCAGATCAAGATACTATTAAAAAATATTAAAATAAAAACTTTGCCGTGTATGCATAATTTTGTTTTCATTTACTTTTACAGAAAGTACATTTTAAGTTGCCGTAGTTTGAACCCTTTTTTAAAAAGGGTAGTTTTTTGGTATCTCGCTACTTTTGAGTTTGCATGTAACTTCATGGTAAAGCCGTGAAACGCCAATCCAGGGTAAAAACCGATTTGACAAAATTATTTCCGCGTTTTAACCTATTGCCATCGCCAATTAAATGAAAACGGTATTTTTTGATCAATTTTATTTAGCATTAAATACAAATTTATGCTATAAAATTACTATAGCAACTTGAATCATGAGGATCTGTACAGGAAAACTATTATTATTTTTAAATTGAAAACGTTCTATCCAACATTAATGTATATGGGTGCTTATCAATAAAAAGTATTTTTTTATGTCTAGCCTACTTTCAGGTTCAAAATGATTGTAAATTATAATTTGAATAAATATCTCTACTATCAACATTTTCAACTTTTTGTACATTTTTTTATTATAAAAAATGTTAACGTATCGATTCCGAGCTGTTAAAAGCCCTTAAAAGTCATTGTCGTCACGCGTACAGTATTACAAATTGTATTTTATTAAAAAATTAACTATACTTACATAAAAATATTTGACAGCACAATTTGACTCTAAAATACATTTACTTTTGATGACTTGAAATGTTACAGTGAAAAAAAAAAATTTCTAATAAAAAGAATAAGGTTAAACTTTGTCTTAAAAATACGTTGAAAATTAAACGATGGCAATATTTAGCATTTTACATGGGTAGTGTCTATTCTTGGGTTACTTGCAACTATACAGCTTTTAAATTTAATATATTAGCAGCTTTCCTGCCGAACGATTAAATTTTGTTTGATAGGTTAACTGGTACAAATAGTATTAGTTTTTACTGAATTGACTTTGGTAATGTAGTGCGTCATTGTCGTTAGGCACTAAAACTTGGCTTAAAAAATTTTCAGGAAATAGTATTCAGGTGAATCAAAACTACTGTCTGCAGTAAAAACTTGATTTATAATTTTATTGTAAGTAAAACTTAAAATAATGATGGTGTCATGTGTGGTCACGTTTGTCATTGTCATCACGTAAGGCAAACAAAAATTATTGAAAAAGTGCTTGTTACAGTTACTGAATTTACTAATTTGTGGAAAAATTAGATTCCCTAATACATAAGAAACTAATTGGTCCAACTCAAGCAATAAAAATTTGGTTGAGATAAGGTGTATACAATTATTTTAAAAATGACTTTTTTCATACGTTATCTAAAAAAAATGACCGAAAAAGTACTTTTCGTGATAATCACCCATATAATGGAGCGGGCGCCGAACGTAATTTATTCAAACTTGCCTTCGTGACACACCCGCGCCATTTGATTGTGTATTTATTTGATTACATTCACAATCAAGTAAAACAGATAAGAAAAAAATCAATAATTGTATTAACGAGATAAATAAAAATTGTTCCTCCACGATGTATAAACTGTTGAAAGCGATAGATACTATTTTTTCTATTCAATTTTTGATGTACTGAAGAAAAAAAACGTTTGTAAGTGAAGGATGAAACAATCAAAGTTATCAGACGCCCCTTGCGAAGAAAAACCCAGTTCAGATTTTCCCACTTAAAATAGCATTGGAAAATCTGAACTGGGTTCTTCTTTGCAAGAGGCGTCGGAATAAAGTGCGCGCTAGGAATATTGAAGAAATTAAGGCGAACTCCACGCATTTTTGTAGATTCGTTGAGACAAATTCGAGATCTGGCACCTGCCGTGACCCCGTGAAAGAAAATTGCGTTGGCGGTTACGCACGTGTCGTAACTGCCAGCCGAGAGCTACTCGAGGAGCGGCCCAACGCTATTCTCTTGAACGCCGGCGATCATTTTCAAGGCACACTCTGGCACACTGTGCACAAACTGCCCTGGGATGCCATTGTGAGTATTTTCAACGAGACTCAATTTTTGTCCCTTTCGTCATTTTTTCTTTGATTATCTCTATTAGTGTTAGACAATCTAATCAAGCTGAGAAAAAGTCGAGTAATAAATATTTAAAACTTTTTACACGTCCTCGTTATCAAAAAATTATACGTATTAATTTATTAAAGGAAGTTCACGATTGTCTTGATTAATGAAAACTTTGAGATAATACTTTATATCGTATAAGACAACGACGCGATAAACATTGTGCATAAGTGAGTATCAGAATTTAAATTGTTTTGATGCTTATTTTAGATTGACGTTTCGGTCAAAACAAGTTTATAAACTTTGGCATTCTTTAGGCTTACTTATAATCAAATGTACACATGACAAATTTACAAAAATAATAAAACTTGAAGGAAAATTTGCAATAAGTAAAAAAACCTACCATTGCTCGATGAAGTCAAGCCGTTCACCGGTCAAAACGTGTGAAGAACCAGGAAAAAATTATTTGTGGATAATTAGCCTTATTTATTTAATTTTCAGACAATTGGAAATCACGACTTCGATGACGATATAGGGGGCTTAGTTCCATTTCTCCAACGAGTACAAGCACCAATTGTTGCAACGAATATCGACGACAGTGGAGAGCCTGATTTTCAAGTCGGTATATTAAAATTTAACAATCGGTAACGATCAAGATGTCCCCTACAAAAATTAATAGATTTCAAATCCTTAACAAAAACAAATCGATATCAGGGATTTGCGTGATTTGTTGCGGAGATAAATCGATTTTAATTTTGACAAAAATCAACAAAGTTATTTTGTTACTGTGTAACAAAGTTGCGAGGAAAAAAGCCTTTATTAGTGCAAGTCTTTCTCTAAATTCTAAACTAAATATTTCATTGGAATCCTATTATAAAATCTAATGCTTTTGTTACGCGTCTAGTTCATCCTTTTTATGAAATCAATTTATTTTCGCGGCAAATACACGAAATCGTCATTTGTCTTTGAGTTAAATAGGTGAATTAACATTGTTTTCGTGGGAATCTGAAAGAAAATAATTCTTCGCAGATAATTTCAAAACGATACATTTTCTGTATTGGTTGTTCAAAAGAAGAATGAAAAACATTGGCTAAAAATATTTATATGATTTTTTAATACAGGGATACCATAAAAATAGTACCGTTATTGTAAGAGGAGGCAAAAAAATTGGCATCATTGGTGTCATCATTCAAAGCACAAACGTAAGAAAAATTGCAGTATTATATTTAACGGATAATTTAAAAATGTATGCAAAATTGAGGGCAGAAGGCGTTGATGTAATAATCGTTTTAAGCCACTGTGGACTGGATGTGGATCGAGTAATGGCTGCTGAATGTCCTGATATCGACGTTATAGTAGGAGGACACAGTCATACATTTTTGTACACTGGTAAATAACATAATTATTCATTCAAGTATTTCGAGCACCAATACTTATTAATGACTTGGCACAGGTCAGCCGCCTTTTTCAGATAATCCTGCCGATGAATATCCAGTGGTCGTAAAGCAAGACAAAACTGATAGAACTGTACTTATAGTTCAAGCTGCAGCATTTACAAAGTAGATGTTATAATATTACACGATTTTTAACTGTAAAAAATTGAAACCATGAAATATTTATTTCTTGTTTTTACGTATAGGTATGTTGGAAATTTGACAGTTTGGTTCGATACAGAGGGCGAGGTTGTTGATTGGCAAGGAAATCCTATCTTATTAGATAGATTAATTGTAGAAGGTAAGTCTATTATTAAACTTCGTATCGTTTTATTTTCTAGAACTGGATAGGTTGTTTTTCAAGTAAATTAGATAATTATCAATTAATAAATTCAAATTGTAAATAATACACATATTTTTCTTTTTATAAAAAATTAGATAATTAGTTCTTGAATAATTTCTCGTAAGGTGAAAAAAATAATTGATTGCATGCATTACGAAACTTTTGGTAGATCCTGAGATTGTTGAAGAGCTAAAAATTTGGAAAAGAGCCGTGGATGAGATTGGCCAGCAGGAGGTGGGTGAAACGGTATCCAAATTAAGCGCGAATTGCCGCAACGGAGAATGTAACTTGGCCAATCTGTTGACTGATGCTATGGTTTACGCGGTAAATATAAAATAAGCTCTTTTTTACAAGCTGCATTATTGCACTGTTATTTAAACTGGTTGACAATTGAAAAAATTATATAAATGTTTATCCTAGTTTCAAAATAAAACCGAAAACCCCACGGTCTGGACGAGGGCAGCGATCAGTTGTACGAATGCCGGGGGTATTAGAGGAAGTATTGAACCCGGCAAAATCACCTACAGCGACATTGCCACTATACAACCGTTTGACAATACTTGGGATCTCGTGGATCTTAAAGGCGAAGATCTCTACACGGTATACAAAGCACATAAAAAAATAAATTTCAGTAAATGCAATGAAAAACATGATATTTTATAGGCATTTGAAGAATCAGTATCGAGAGGTGGCAAGGGCCCAGTATTCACCTCGGCTGCTTTTCTGCATTGGTCTGGTGTGAAACTAGTCTACAATCTTAGCCAGCCGGCCTACTCCCGCTTAATCAGTGCACAAGTCGAGTGAGTCAAACTTGTCATGAAATTCAATGTCTTAATAATAAAAACACAATGTATGTACGTATTTGTGTATCAGATGCCAGGAGTGTGCGGTGCCAAAGTACGAAGACATAGAGACGGATAAATGGTACCGTATAGTGGTGCCAACATTCGTCCTGGAACGCGGCGATAACCTGACCACGATCGCGGACAAGCATCGCAATCACGAGCCTGGCAATTTAGATATAACTCAAATAGTGGACTATCTCCTCGCCATCTCGCCCTTCGATTATAAGCTTGATCAACGGGTCCAAATGCTTGGCCAATGCTGTGGTTGATTACTGCACACAGCTTTTTATTTGACTTTAATTTAACGAGACTACTAAAAAAACGTCACTTAATTGTATAAACTTTATTCTTCTGACATCTTGTTTTAATTATTATTTAATAGAAAAAAAGTCATACGTTGCTGTTAGGTTATGAATACAAAAATATGTTTACACGCGATAAATATCACACTATCTACATACCTAGATGTTGTATGAGTTTGCAATTTTTTCTATTAGCTGCGGAAATACTACAAACTTCTTCCTAAGTGTGGCGACTGACGCGTAAGGATTAGCGCCTGTATGTGTGCGTGTGAGTCGCCGTCGGCTGTTGGGTTGCCGAGGCGACGAACGCTGTTTAGATTTGAAGGAAAACCGTTTAATCGTTTTAATATATTTTGAGTTTCTCTAAAAGTAAATACATTTATTGACCACTAAGTTGAATATTTACAAGATTAATAAATACGTTGTTACTATAATAAAGTTGTCGAGTTTATTTATCCTCAGTAGAGTACCACATTTGGCGACGAGAATTTCGAACTCACGTTAATGAGTAAGGATAAGAGTTGTTGAAAGAAACAACGTACGAAATTGGGTGCCGCGAGCACCAAATAAAATTACCCAGTGTTCAAAGGAACAGGGAGGCCAAGAGCGAACAAATGTATACGATTTAAAAGAGGATCGGGTGAGTAAATTTTTAGCAGTAAAAGCGGTGTGAGTTATATGTAAATCATGTATTATTGAAAATATTTTAATTTTATTTTTAGAAAAGTATGGTTGATATAACAAGCATTAAACCATTTCTATGCGATGAGTTAGATAAAGCTCTCATTGGCAACGAGTGGGAAAAATGGCTAAGGGCACTAAAATTATATCTCGTTGTCGAAAGCGTGAAAGGCGGTGTTTCTAAAAGAAATAAATTGTTGCATCTCGGCGGTATACAACTACAAGAGGTAGCATACAGCCTACCCGGTGCAATAGTTGAAAAGGATACTGAAGAAAAAGATGCGTTTGATACTTTAGTAGAAAAATTGTCAAATTACTTTTCACCAACACAAAACTCTACGTTTGAACGACATAAGTTTAGAAGGATTAAACCAGTCGATGGAGAGAATTTTAACAAATTTATACTCAAGCTTAGAAATCAAGCAAAACATTGTTCATTTGGTAAGACAGAAAAAGAAGCAATTGATATAAACACGAAGGATAATATTATAGATAATTGGGCTCCTAATGATTTAAAAAAGAAAATACTCGAAAAGGAACGAAATTTAGAAGAAGTAATTGAATTGTGTTAAATATATGAACAAATAGGGAATCAAACAACTATTATGAATACAACTAACGCATCAACAGTGACTAAATCGGACACAAGTTTAACCGTTAATAAAATAAATTATCAAAATAGAGGAAAAGAAAAGGATGAGTGCTGTCAACGGTGTGGCCAATCGGGGCATACAAGTAATTTACAATCTTGCCCGGCGAAAGAGCAAACATGCAGGAAATGTGGATTCAGAGGGCATTATGCCAGATGCTGTAGAACGAGTAATAAGAGAAAATCTTTTCAATCTCAAATGATTGGATCGGATACAAAACGTTTCAAGCAAGAAAAGTCTAAAATAAATTTTATCGATGATGACGATGATATAATTGATGGAAACAAATTACGCAGTTTTGATTGCTTCAATATTAATTACAACAAACTGTTCGAAAGAAGAGATGATTTGATAGAATGTAATATTAGTAAAACCAAATTGGTATTTCTAATAGATTCAGGGTCAAAAGTAATAGTAAATTATAGTAAATTATATAAGTAAATAAAGTAAAGTATAATTAAAGACGAAGATTTTGAAAAACTCTCGAGAGAAAAAGCAGTCATTTGGGACGTTTCAACAAAAATAAGTGATGTTTTAAAACCGTATGCTGCAACTAAGCCATTGGAAATTACAACTAAGTTTATTATCTCGGTTAGTTTGCCGAATAAGAAAGAGATAATTGCATCTTTTTATGTTGTTAGAGGAGGTGATGTTTCTATAATCGGAAAGGAAACGGCAAAACGATTGGGAATACTTAAACTAGGTTTGGATGTAAATACAATTGAGACAGAGAAAATAATGTTGTTTCCAAAGACGAAGAATATTGTTGTGAGCCTGACAATTGATCCAGCAGTCAAACCAGTTTAACAATCGATGAGGAGAGTTCCTATATAGCTGTGAAGGTGGAAGCTAAACTTAATGAAACTCTTCGAAGGGGAATTATCGAAAAAGTTGACGAACCAAGCGCTTGGATATCTCCAATAGTTATAGCATACAAGTCTAACGGAGATATTAGAATTTGTGTCGACATGCGGAGAGCAAATCAAGCCATTCAAAGGGAAAACTATCCCATTCCTACATTTTATTCATTCATGACAAAATTAAGAGAAGCTAAATATTTTTCACGGTTAGATTTGAAAGACGCCTATCATCAGTTAGAGTTAGACATTGAAAGTCGACCAATCACGACGTTCATAACTCATAAAGGTTTATACCGTTATACTTGGCTGATGTTCGGCGTGAATTCGGCTCCGGAAATATTTCAAAAAGTATTGGAGAGAATTTTAGCGCCGTGTAAAAATCGCTTGAACTTCTTAACGATATAATTGTTTTCGGGGCAAATGAAAAAGAACACGATTTGTGTCTTAAAGAAGTTATGTTTGTTTTAAAGAAAAGTAATGTAACTCTCAATGAAGGAAAACGTTTATTCAAAACTCAAGAATTAGACTTTTTGGGTCATAAGTTATCTGTGAGAGGCATCGATATCGATCCGAAGAAAGTAGACTCGATTGTCAATTTTCGACCTCCTAGTAATAAAGAAGAATTGAGAAGTTTTCTCGGATTAGTTACATACGTAGGAAAGTTTATTCCAAATTTTGGGACAGAAACAGACATTTTACGTCTGCTGATTAAAATGGATACTAAATTCGATTGGACTGATGAACATCAAAAATGTTTCTTGAAACTGAAGGATTGTCTAGCGAAAATACCCACTTTGTCATACTTTGATCCATTTAAACGAACAAGGTTGGTTGCAGATGCTAGTCCGGTAGCTCTTGGAGCTGTTCTTATTCAATTTGATGGAAATTCGAATACTAAAATAATCTCTTTTGCAAGTAAAAGCTTATCTGACGTTGAAAAACGGTACTCACAAACTGAAAAAGAAAGTTTGGCTTTGGTTTGGGCGGTAGAGAGATTTTATTATTATCTGGCAGGACTTAAATTTGAGTTAGAGACGGACCATAAACCTTTAGAACTCATTTTTAAGCCCACATCAAAACCACCTGCGAGGATCAAAAGGTGGTTGTTACATCTTCAGTCATTTAAGTTTAAAGTTGCATATAGACCTGGAACGCAAAATATTGCAGATCCATTCTCTAGATTATGTAAAATTGATAAAGAAAGTTCATTTGACATTGAAAGTGAATCGCACATTTGCAGAATTGTAGAACATAATGCTCCTCAGGCATTACAAATATCACAAGTAGTTATTGAAAGTGAAAAAGATAGTAATATCTCAGATGCAATTTCAAAAATAAACAATGAATCTTGGTCAACTACAGATAAATATATATCTTATCCATACAGAATGGAATTATCATTCTTCGGACCAATTTTATTGAGAGGAAATAAAATAGTTGTTCCAGAGACATTAGTTAAACAAGTTTTAGAATTAGCACATGAAGGTCACCCTGGTGAAACAGTTATGAAACGTCGACTTCGAGCAAAAGTGTGGTGGCCAAAAATTGATAGACAAGCCGAACAACACGTCAAGAGCTGCAGGGAATGCTTGTTAGTGTCTCAACCAAATAGATCATCGTTTTTACAGAAACATAAATTTCCAGACGGCCTCTGGCAATGTCTTACGATTGATCTTTTAGGCCCGTTGCCAAATAATGAAATGGTATTTGTAGTTATTGATTATTATTCGAGATACCAAGACATTAAATTTCTCAAAAGCATAACATCAGCAATAATAATCAAGCATTTGTCACAACTATTTGTATATTTTGGAATACTTAAAAGTATTAGGGCAGATAATGGCCCACAATTTGCCAGCCATGAATTTAAAGAATACTGTAAACATAATAACATACAACTGATTCAGACGACTCCATACTGGCCACAAGCAAACGGTGAGGTAGAAAATATGAATAGGTCAATCCTAAAACGACTTCAGATAGCACATTCTAAAAATAGAGACTATCAGTAGGAGATACAAAAATTTCTTATGATGTACAATGTTACTCCTCACGGGACGACTTCCAAATCGCCTTCAGAACTTCTTTTTGGAAGAAATATTAGAGATAAAATTCCTTCAATCCATATGATCTTTCAGTTGATAACACAAAAACAAAAGAAAAAAATAAACAAAAAAAAAACAAATAACGGGATTCTGATCCGGACTTCGGTTGAAGGACAGGTCAAGACCGCCAACCCGGGTCTATCTAGAAGATGCTATGATTCGAGTTCTCGCCGAATTTCTAGCATATTGGTTGCCCTTCAAATAATAAAAATCAAAAAAACTATATTTCATAAATTTATTTGAAAAGAATCTACTTTACAGTATAAAAGCGAAAACAAATCAGTATTTGCGTACATTGCTTGGCAGGCATAGAATGATTATTGTCCGTAGATTGACAGTTTTTATTTATACGATGCACTTTCTAGTTTTATACGCGAAAAGCCGAGCTAAATAAATTTTGAATATATAATCTTGTAATTAGGTCTTGAATATATAGTAGCCTGCCTGTAAGATTTCATGACCTAGAAATTGCACCGATAGAGCGGCTAATACACACTTGTTGGAGTCAGTAAGAAGACCATGATTCTCAAGACTCATGGAAAACGATGTGCAAATGTTGCAGGTGTTTGTCGTGTCGTCGATGTAGGCATTGGCAAAGTCGAGTTCTCGCAGAACCTCGTTGTTTTTCAGTTGAAACGTCTGCGAAACCCAAACATCGTGACTAGGATTTCGAATAATCCGAATGGTTTGATAACAGCAGTTTATGGCACGTCTCCGCTGATATGGTCTTTTCGGTCTGTTGGATTAAATAGTTGTTGATATTGTCTCAACTCTTGATTGCTACTGCCATCGAGAATGGATACCTATCGTTTTACCATTGGTTTCGGACAACTTATTTTTTGTACTTTTCATTTTTGCCTATACAATTTTTTTTTTCAAGTATAACGTCATTTTACTTGATATACTTATTTATTTTAATATGTCCTTTTTACTTTATTTTAAGTTTTATAAATTAAGAATCATTTGGATTATGAGTTGGTGTATGTTTTTTTATTAGTTTTATTAAGGAAAATGTAGTTTATTAATACCGGGCAAGACGGCTCGGGAAAAACGGACACCCTGTGAATTATGAAAAATAATGTTTATTTTTTTATTGTTTATATTTTTTGGCAAAAAGTAATTTGTTTATTAAGTTTTTGTTTCTAAAGGTAATTATTATGTTAAAAAATGTTACTTATAAAATTTGTGCAAAAAAATTAGATTATGAAAAAAAATTTGTTTGTTATTTGTTATTGTTTATATTTTTAGCACAAATTAATTTGTTTATTAATTTCTTGTTTCTAAGGGCTTATTATTATGTTTAGAAATATAAATATTATAATAAAAGCTTTATTAGACAATTTTTATTGATTTTACCCTGGGGTGTACGTTTTGCCCGGGCTTCTCCTAGTTAGATGAAAAAATGATGGAAATTTATTATTGAGCTGTACTAATATAAGAACCAAATTTAACACCTCCGCGCGTACAATTAAGTGAGAATGTACAGAATCTACATCCTACAAAAGTCACCTGGAGTACATATCTTTGGAAAGATCGTGTGCAGCTTCAGCTTACATACATAATACTGTCTGCTTGGGCTGGCAGTATTGTGCAGGCGTCAGTAGCAGGAAGCCCATTTGCTCTCCAAGCGCCCAGCACCGCCAATGATAAGACCCTTTGTTTCCATTTTTCAAATGGTCCTCATTTTTTTTTCGCTAGTGTAGGAGGTCTACTGTTGCTCTTTCGAGCGAAGCCGACGAGGAGTTTGCGTTGGCACTGACGGTGAACTGCCGCTGCCGACTGATCTGCTATAGCAGTCTGCGCGCGCGCACGCCTTCGCTTTTCAAAAACATTGCGTCTCTCGCAAGCCCGTGCATACCGCTTGAGCCGGCTTATTTTTTCGAATCAGCCCCTCCATCACCAGCTCAATATGTTCTAACGGCTGCAATCGCGCAACGATGTTTCGGGAATGTTAAGGCTCGCTTTTATCCCTAGACTCGATTATCACTCCGAAAGCTGATCGTCACACGCTGCTGCAGCCGGCAGATTCGATTTCGGAAGCTGCCACACCAGAGGCCGTCAATAGACTTAAGATAAGAGAAACCAGATATTCTAAATATCAACTCTTTCGCATAAGCTGTTGATGAAGTTTAGAGCCATATGCTTAAACCAGATTGTCTACTTGGATTATCCTTTGCTGCATACGTATTTCTCTTACAAAGATGCTGATCTTAATTTGTATTAATTGTATTATTTTGAAATAGACGTAAAGAAAGATCAGAAAAAATATAAATACAATTTTGATCCTTTCAAAAAGTCAGAATCAGTTAAAACGTTGTTGAAATATAACTTTGAAGAAATAAAAGATATTGCGAATAAATCGCACAGTGAACAACGTAGTTTTTTTTATTAAATGACTATGTTCTTAAATGCACAATTTTTTACGCAGATATTCTTGTAATAAATAATTTAATTTATTGTACAATTATACAAGTGGTTTATCGCAATGTTTTTGCCAAGTTTTAAAACAGTTAAAAAAATTAATAGTTATTTAGCATTAGTCAGTATATTTTTAGGTAATGTTTAGATTTGCATGTATTATACAAAGTGTTGAGAAAATGAATGCAATACCAAAAAAAATATTTTATTTTGCAAAATATCTGTAATACTCTATAATAAAAGATACATTTTGCTCTTCAAGAATAAACAAATATTTTCAATTATTTTTGAAAGACATTGGCGAAATACGTTTATATTTGTATGAACTGTAAAGTAGCTTAATTTTCTACCCTGATTTAAATGGTATAAGATTTGTAACATATATTATTTACTTTTACTATGGCCCATATATATCGTCGCCCCTAGCGAAAAATTAGACTGTTCAAATGCCTCGCGAAGAAGTGCTACAGTTAAAACTGCCGTGAATAAGTATTCCTATTCAAGGGTTTGCCGCGAACAACTATTACGATTCAATTTCCTACCGAAGAAAGGCACTATCGCAATCTTGCCGCGAAGAAAGCGACTATTCGCAATCTCGCCGCGAAGAAAGCGACTATTCGCAATCTCGCCGCGAAGAAAGCGACTATTCGCAATCTCACCGCAAGT
>JAPYYQ010004708.1:0-11579 GCA_030522585.1 Anagyrus pseudococci
CATTTCATACGATACTAACTTTTTGTGGTGACGCCCATACAACCTCGACTTCCCGAAATTAAGTAAATCTAAAAACACGATTCCAAAATCAAGCGACGGGAAGCGCGCCTTATTTTGGAAGGTTACAATACATACATACATACATACATACATACATACATACAGACTTTTTCTAAAAACAGTGTCTTCGTACTTAAAAACCTTCAAAACGTCGAGAAAACGCGAAATTACGGAATCGTAAATTTTCGCCGTTACAAAGCTTTCTCTTTGAGAAAGCAAAAGAAAGAAAACAAGTACAACAAAATAAAATTCGATGTAAAACAAAAACAAAATAATCAAATAATCAAAAATAAGTAAGACAAAAAATTAATACAAGTCCAAATTCATGAAGTTTTATCCCAAATTTAAATTTGTTGTAGTATTGGGGTAAAATTTCATGAATTTGGACTTGTATTAATTTTTTTAGAACGAAGTTCTTTATGGCGGGCGATGGGGGGTATTCGTTTTTGTTTTACTTATTTTTGATTATTTGATTATTTTGTTTTTGTTTTACTTCGAATTTCATTTTGTTGTACTTGTTTTTTTTTCTTATTCTTCTTTCTTTTTAGTTTTCTTTTTTCCTCCGACTACCTTCCAACCCTCCCTCCTGGTCGGCAGTTGAGGAGGCCGTCGGTTCAAGTTTTTTGTTGCTGTTTTGCCCAGCTTTGTTAGTGCTCGGAGGTTGGTTCGATAGGCTTTGCTGAGCCTTTTTCTTTTTTGGTTTGTTTGCCTGCTCCGGGGGTACTCCCAGGGCTTCGTGCTCTTTTGTTGACAGGAATGTTTTCTTTTTTCCTTGCCCACTCTACTTCCGGTCTTGTAGCCATCGCGTCTTTGATTACGACAGTGCGTCTATCTCGTACAGCACGTTAGAGCCTGCGCAGTAGAGTTCTATGCCAGGGTTGGTGTGACAAGTTTAAAAACTATATTTCTGACGTGCGCAGATCCGTCAGAGCAGTGCGCAAACGGATCTGCGCACGTCAGAAGTATAGTATTTAAATTTGTTACACCAACCCTGTTCTGTGCTGATTGTCCGAGACTGTCTCGCGCCGCACAACAGCTAAGGAAGAAGAAGCAGTCGAATAAAAACAATTTATTTGATTCTAAATGATGACAAAATTAATGTAGAAGTGTTGGGATGCATCCCAATCCTCCCAAACTATTACAGGTAAACATAAGTCATGCTCAAGCCCATATCTGTAACGTAAAAATTGTTTTCATTTGTCTGCTTTTTTCCCCTCAGCTGTTGTGCAGCGCGAGACAGTCTCGACCAATCAGAGCAGAACTCTACTGCGCAGGCTCCAACGTGCTGTACGAGATAGACGCACTGGATTATGAGCAGTGCTCGTAGATCTTGCGGCAGGATGGAGCCTGCGCAGTAGAGCCGAGCGCTGATTGGACTAGAATGTCTCCCGCCGCACAACAGCTGAGGGAGAAGAAGCAGTTAAATGAAAACAATTCATTTGAAATTAAATGATGAAAAAATAGATGCAGAAGTGTTAGGATGCATCCCAAACCTTCTAAAACCATTACAGGTTAACAAAAATCATGCTCAAGCCCATATCTCTAACATAAGTCCCCCGGGGGTAACAACTTAAATATATCATTTGTACAATGATATACGATGGATGCGACAGCCAAGCTGGTTAACGCACACGTCTGGCGACCGAAATGGCGTGAGTTCAACTCTCGCAAATGACGTTTTGTTTTTGTTTAAGATAAAAATTTGCTTAATTTAATGTAAATATGACTTTTAATTTATTTAATGCAGCGCTGTTTTCTTAGATAATTTAGGCATGCTTTCGATATAAACGGATTAAATTTCGGAACCATTGACGAGCATTATGCTGT
Source organism: Anagyrus pseudococci (assembly GCA_030522585.1). Taxonomy (NCBI): domain Eukaryota; kingdom Metazoa; phylum Arthropoda; class Insecta; order Hymenoptera; family Encyrtidae; genus Anagyrus; species Anagyrus pseudococci. The sequence goes on from JAPYYQ010004708.1 coordinate 1,888, forward strand.
TTTCAATTTGGACAATATGTATCTAAAAAATCAAGTTTACTGTATTTCGTTGCCAATAGCGAAGAAACACCCTCGTAGAAATGTCCTAGCGAAGTCTATCCCCCTTTAGATCTTGCATCGAAAACTACCCCCTTTGAGATCTCGCAGCGAAGCCTATCCCATTTCAGGATATTATTAATTTTATAAATTAAAAAACTAAGCAATGGCAGCTTGAAAGTTTTTTTTTGGAATTTTTAAAGGTTCATCTTGTCTATTAAGTTGTAAGGATTAATATTGTCAGAGAAAAATTAATTTTACGAAATTATTTAATCCGTTTATATTGAGAGCATGCTTAAATTATCTAGGAAAGCAGCGTTTAAATGCATTAAATAAATAAAAAGTCATATTTACATTAAATTAGGCAAATTTTTTTCCCAAAAATAAAGTTATTTGCTAGAGTTGAACTTACGCCCTTTCGGTCGCCAGACGTGTGCGTTATCCAGCTTGGCTGTCGCATCCATCGTACATCATTGTACAAATGATATATTAAGTTAAAAACGATATATTACTTCAATATATTAAGTTGTTGCCCCTGAGGGGGCTTACGTTAGAGATATGGGCTTGAGCATGAATTTTGTTCACCTGTAATGGTTTTAGAAGGTGTGGAATGCATCCCAACACTGCTGCATCCATTTTTACATCATTTAATGTCAAATGAATTGTTTTCATTTGACTGCTTCTTTTCCCTCAGCTGTTGTGCGGCGAGAGACATTCTAGGCCAATCAGCGCTCCATCCTGTTGCGCAGGCTCCATCCTGCCGCACGATCTACGAGCACTGTCTACAAGCACTGCTCACGTGTCGTCTATCTCACTCTCTCTCACGCGCGCTCCCATACTCTATCTCTCTCACGCACGTGTACCTCACGCGCTCTCTTCATCTCTCGCTCGCGCGCGCTGACACTGCTACCTCTCTCTCTCGCTCGCGTAGTAGGGGGCCTGGCGGTTCCAGGTCGTAGCCGCGTAAACAGTGTCTCCAGCGTCAACAGTGCTCGCAGCGACACTGGCTCAGTAGGCACAGGACTGGACGTTAAACTGGGAGACATAATGAGGAGAATGGACAGTAAAATCTAAGCTATCACTGCCCATTTTAAATTCAAAAGAACGTCTCTTCCATAATAAAGGGTGGAATTGACCGACTGACAGCAATCGCGAAGGAGATACACGTAATCAAAGACTTAACTGCCGACCAGGAGAGTTGGGAGGTAGTCGGAGGCAAGAAGAAAACAAAAAAGAAATAAAAAACTACCACAAACACGAAGCCGAAGACGGCTGTCCCTCATCGGAACCGCAGAATCCCGATGCTAAGGGGTGGTGCGGTTTTGATCAAGCTCGGCGAGGGACGCACCTTTGCAGACATGGTCAGGGCAATCCGCGGGGTGGATTTTTCTGACTTGGAGCTTAGAGGGATCTCAAAGACCAAGGACGGATATGTACTGTTACGGACGAAGACAGGACAAGATCTTACACAACGACTGCAGGAAGCTCTGGGATCGCAGGGAACGCTGAAGAACCTCACTCTTAAAGTGGCCCTGGATATCTTAGATCTGGACTGTTTAACAGAGAAGAAAGACGTCTTGGACGCTCTGGACAGGGACCTAGAAGCTTCAGCGAACCGACAAATCTTCGAGTTCGGGCCCAACAGCCGCGAGCAGAAGATAACGGTTTACCATGTAAATAACAGAGACGCTGCTAAACTACTTGACAAGGGACGTATCAAAATTGGTATGGTCTACTGTCCAGTGAGGCTGCGTGTAATGGTGCAAAGGTGTTTCAAATGCTTAGGCTATGAACATTGGCGGAAGAACTGCAAAGGACCGGACAGAAGCTTCTGCTGCTGGAAGTGCGGCCTGCCGGGGCATGGTGCCGGGGCCTTCCCAGGCTCGCAGGCCTGTTTCCTCTGCTCTGAAAAGGGTGCGGACCGATTAAAGCACGTGGCAGGCACTGCCCAGTGTCCCGCTTTTCAGGCGGCTTTTCTGACGGAGACAAAGACAGATCAAAGGACGATATAATGGCGACGACGGTTCTCCAAGGAAACGCCAACCGTAGCGGCTTGGCTCACGCCTTGCTGCTGAAGCTCGCAGACGAGTTGAACGCTGAGGTGATTATCCTCAGCCAGTCATACAGGGACGTCGACTCGTCGGCCTGATTTGTCAGCGAATCTGGCTTCGCGGGGCGGGGCTGTGAATACGGAGGAATGCCGCAGGCAGGGTTTCTGCTCACGGAAGTGGCAGAGACCACGTCTGGGCAGAAGTGGCTGGCGTCACGTACGTCAGCGACTACCTTACCCCGAACTGCAGCGTCGCGGAGTTCGAGAAAATGACGGCAGCGCTAGAGGACTCGGTAAGGGGCATAGCCGGCGATGTGATCTTGGCCGGAGACGTTAATGCAAGACCCATCGAGTGGGGCATGGACAAGACGAACAAACGGGGACGGCTGCTGCTGGAAATGGCCGCAAGGCTAGACCTAGCAGTAGCAAACATTGGGCGTACGATGACGTATAGGAGACCGGGCTTCGGGTACTATTTTCGAGTACGATTGTTGACAGAAATTGGTTTGTACTGCACTTGTGCATTAACTTTTGTTCCTATTTTGTTTTATTCCTTTTTGTTTGTTTTACTTAACTAAATGGATGCAGAACTTATTCTTCTAGAGCTTCGTTCTTACCGTGGGTGCCGTGACCCATACATATCCCCCAGGGTTTTATTTTTTTATTTTTTTCATTTAATATTTTTATTTTGTTTTTTTCTCTTTTTTTGTTTTAATTCTTTTTCCTTTCTTTATTTATACTTCTGTTTTTATTTTAATCCACTTTTCTTATTGTTTTCATTATTTATTTAATTTTATAGCCAAGTACCTTTAAAACTATGTATGACACGCTTATTTGCGTTAAAAAAGAATTTTTGAACATAATTGTTAATAGCAATTAAATAAATAAATTTTTATAATTTCTCGTTTGCAGTAAGTCATTGGATTTTGAAGCATGCGATAATACCTTGAAAACGATATATTGTCCCACCCAGCAAAAGAAAAGTTCAAATCACTCTCGAAAAAGTGCTAATGTTCAAACTGCCGCGAATAACCATTGTTATTCAAGAGTTCGCCGCGAACAACTATTACAATTCAATTTCCCAGCGAAGAAATACTCTATTTGCAATCCCGCAGCTCTAATTGGATCAAATGTAAAAGAAATTACACAAGCAATGCCAGGAGTCATTGAAATTAAATACAATTACAATAATAAAGGGATAACAGTTAATATAAACAGAAAACGTTTTTCTATCAGCTCTTGAATACATTAGATTTGAAGAAAGGGAAGGTATATTTATTCCCGGCGAGATGCGAATAGAGCGTTTTCTCGCAGTGAGATCGAATAGAGCGTTTTTTTGCGGCGAGTTTGCGAATAGCGATGGTTTTTCACGAGTCATTTGAATCTTTCGCTTTTTTGCTGTGGGCGACGATGTACTTTTTTAATCTATATATGAATAATGTGTTCAAAACATTGTCGAGAGTCTAGCTCTTCCGTCGAGCGAACATGGGATTTATGGGATATAGGAAAACTATGTTAATTTTGGAATGTTTAGGCATGGATAACTTAAAAATGGATCAGCTTTGGAGTCTACGACTTGTCCTTCTGTCATTACTAATAGAAAGAAGCCTTTCTACAAAATTTGGAGAAAATCCATGACTCGAAGGGCTGACGCTCTCCTTGTTAATTGAATAACGCGGAAAAACTTTTCATCACTGTACAGCGTATCGATTTTTCATCTTTTCAAAACATATTCATCGCGCCCATCTTTACTGTACAGTGTATCGATTTCTAATTTTTTCGAAATTCAAAATTCGTGCTGTGCGATGTGTGATTGCGCCAGGCACGATTACGGTTACTGTGACGACGCGATTCTACTAGTGGGGGTTGTAGTAATAACCCAACTAGAATTTTTTCAAATAGAATTATGTGTCCATCTCTCTCGGTACGCGAGTTACAGAGCGCCAAAGCTCAATTTTTTTAAAACTTGTTTATTTAATATAAATTATTTGCGATATCGAAACAAGTTAAAAATTTATATTTTAACGTATATTTCGACGCTGAATCCAATTTTGTTATCAGAATTGGCAAAAAATTGTTTGTTAGCAAAATAATAAAAAATTGATTTTTTTGCAAAAAAAATGTGAAGATTGATTTTTTAATGCTGAAAGAGTAAGAATTGATTTTTTAATAACGGATTCTTAAACTAGAGAAAAAAATACGTAACTTTGTCCACAGAAGCATGTTGCTATCTATTTTTGTTTTTATTTATAAACCGCCAAAGATCAAGGCTCTTCTATGATGTTTTTACAAGCGGTATTTGTGGTTTATGTTGTTTTTTTTAACGGGTTAACGTTTATAGAGCGTAGGGGGGGGGGGCTTCGCCTTTACTCGCCCCCTGGACCCCCGCAAAACAATATTCATCCCTATTGCCCCCCAATGTGCCAGGTTTATCTGCATTTTCCCCCGATCACTATATGTGATCCCATAGTATAGGTGGGGTCCCTTTTATTTTTTGTGAATTTTTCTTATTTTGTACAAACACTTGCACATGAAATGTAAGCAGATTTGCCTCCCTGTGGTGTATTTTGGATAACGATAAACAATCTGCAATGGAGTTTTTATTGTTTTTATGCGTTAAAATAATGTTTATATGCACCCAAGGTTTTGGCGCTCTATAATTAAAAGACAAAAAGAGATAGCGACATGCTTCTGGGGGCAAAGTTGCTTGTTGTTTTCTCTAATTTCAGAATCTTCCAATCAAAAATAATCAATTTTGACTTCTACATCCTTAAAAAATCGTTTTTCGTTATTTTTTTGCAATAAAACACGGTTTTTTATTTTGTTCTCTAGCTAAATAATTGTTTTTACTAAATCTGATAACAGATTTGGATTCTGCATCGAAAAATACATAAAGGTATTAATTGTCAAGTTATTTCAATAACTCAATTAATTTATATTGAATTAATAAGAATTCAAAATATTGAGCTTTAGCGTGCTGTAGCTCACGTACCAAGCGAGATAGGACCATGGTCCCAAATCTGCCGATGGGATTGGAGAATTAATATCATAGAGATATAAGAATAGAGTGCGCAACGAATAAGGCTGCCTGTAAGTAGACGCGACTCCGGCAGAGAGAGAGACAGATGCTTCAGGAACCCTCTGTCTCTTTCTAGCTGAGCGCTTTGATTGGCTCATCTCTCTCTTTGCCGGGGTCGCTTTAACGGGCCTCTTGCGCACTCTATTCTTATATCTCTATGATTAATATAGTTCTATAACCTGTATGTAAACTGCAAGTTAGGTTAGGTTAGGGAATGAGACTATCAGAGCGTCCGATGTGGGAAAAAAAGTTGTGATTCTGATTTCGATGGTTTTAACCTGTACTAGTCATAGATTTAATAATAAACGATTTGTTTTCAATCAAGTTTTGGTATAAAATGAAAGCTTATTTCATCAGCTTTCCATTGATCTTAATAAGTCACATATTGGAAATCGAGAAGTATTAATATCTTGTAACGGTTGGCGTAACAGCGCAATACTTAACAACTGATTAGCGCGGCCAACACGTTAGCAGAGAATGTTTATTATAAATAAACAGGTTCTCTGCCCCGACTGCTACTCTGCCCCGCCAAGTCCACTCGACGCGGTGACAGTGCCGGCGGCGTGAGTAAGCGATAGCTGAAAACGACGCGAAATTCGAATGCGAAGGAGATGAGGCAAGGGGTGAGGGATTCGTAAATGACCACGACAGATGTGTTCTCCGACTGGTAATCTTAACTGTCGCTTGAACTGAATGTACAGATAATGCACTCAGGGTGTTTACGCAGGTGCGGGATACGCGGCGCGAAAACCTACTCTAGGGTAGCAGATGCCCTCCTCAACATAGAGTCAGAGGGAGAGAGAGAGAATATGCGAGATACTCTTACAAGACGTGAACTCCCGATTCGCGAGCTGCTCGCGGGTTTCCCTGACTCGAAAGGTGTCGGACGGCCTGATGGCACGACGGCGCTGAGACGTCCGGCAGAGCAAGGCCACTGGAGAAGCGGCGGAAGCCAAAGGTCGAAAGGCGACGCCGCAGGAGCTGGCGAGCACGAACTCGAAGTGTACAATGGTCTCTTCCTCTCAAAAACGGGTTCGGCACGCGCGCACATGGCAATTGGATTTATCGATGACACGGAGAGCGACAGCTTAGCACGTCTATGCTCGAGCGCGGTCGGAAACGGAATCTCTCGACAATAGCAGTACACTCACGCGCGATGACTTAAAGGACCAATGAGTGCGCGGCCTCGTCCTGTGTGTGTGTCTCTGTCTCTTTCTCTTTACTCTCTCCTCTAGCACGCATGACGACGCAGCACCTGGAACGGGACCGTGCAATCCGTCCGCTTCACCTGATTGGCTCTGGAGGAAGGTCGCGCTCATTGGATCAGTGTTCACCGCGCTATTTGAATACTCCAAAAGACGTTACGTAAATTTCTTAATAAAATAAGCGCAGCCACAACTCCGTAATACGAGGGCTGTCGCACAAGCGCTTATATCAACAATGAAGAAATGACTGCCAAGGCTACCGCTCGAGAACTCAATGGAGTAGCCAGGCATTTTTTTAATGAACAAGAAGCGTAGGCGGAGCCCAACCCAGTAACTCTCGGGGCTGTGGCTTAGGCGCTTTTATTAACAATAAATAAATGACTGGCTTATCTTCTAGGTAGCGCTATTTTGCGCCTTTGCTTATTGTTACAAACGCAACTCTGCATGATGCACTACTACGAAATTTAAATGTACAAAGAAATTTTACACGTGTTAAACAAACAATAAAAAAATCAATGAAAAAAAAGCTGCCCTAATTTGTGGCTGCACTTACTTGAATTGTTTATTAAAAATCCCTGGCTCTATTCCTTTAAGTTTTTGGGCGGTTGCCTTGGCAGTCATTTCTTCATTGTTAATATAAGCGCTTAAGCCAAAGCCCCCAGTGTTACTGGATTGTGGCTGCGCTTATTTCATTAAAATATTTTCGAAACGTCTTTTAGAGTATTCAAATAGCGCGGTGAACGCTGAGCCAATCAGCGCGCCCCTTCTCCAGAGCCAATCGGGTGAAGCGGACGGATTGCACGGTTCCCCTGGAACAGCTAAAGTGATTAGTCCAATCAATTTGGACGATACAAAATAGGAGAGAGGGGTAACGAGCAACAACTCGTTACAATCTTCATCGGAAAATTGACTTATCGAATAATGATGTATATAGTGTCGCGGTGCGCCAAAGGCCGTTTGCTTCTCAAACTTGCCTACGTGGCGCTACCGCACCACGTGATTACTCGTTTATGTGCGTTAAAAACATATTTTCTAATTTAATTATTAATAATAATTAAATCAAAAATTATTGATAATTTTTAGTTTGCATTAAGTTATTGAATTTAGAAGCACGGGATCATACCTCTAAAACGATATATGACTCCCTTATGTGCGTTAAAAATTATTAATTTAATGATTATTAACAAATAATCATTAAATTAATAATTTTTATAATTTTTGTTCGCATTAAGACATTGAATTTAGAAGCACGAGTTAATACCTTTAAAACGATATATTACTTGCTTACGTGCGTTTAAAAAAATATGTTTAAAGTTAAATAATAAATATTTTGTTTAATAAAAATAATAAATTTTATGTTGTAATATTAAACTGACAATCTAACAATTTGAATATTTTGTAAAGCAAGGTCTACTCAACCACTTGAACTGTATCTGGAAAAACAATGCTTTAAGATCCAAAAGCCTTGATAGGTCAATGGCAAGACGCTTGGCTAGAAATATCGAGATCCCCGATTTGATCCCTGCAGGAATCTTTTCTTTTTAACTAGTATAAGGGACTTCTGGTCAGGTAGTTGGGTCCGGCACTTGTCAGAACACTTCCGGAAGTTACTTCGGTGACGCACTTCCATAACGCACTTCCGTTGCATGACGGATTTAAGTTGTTACAGATTTACTTTTGGTCAAAAGTGCCTAGTGCCCTTAAATAAGCCCTATTGAAAAATCTCAAGTGAGATCTCAGGTAAGATCTCATGCCAAGATCTCAAGTGAGATCTCAGGTGAGATTTTATAAAAATCTAATTTTATTGTATAAATACAAAAAAAGCAATTAATAGCCAAATGGTATGCCTTATAGGTTATGTCTTCCGTATAATACATCGAAAAACATATAATACAAGCCTTGTTTGAATGTTTTTTTCTCAAATTTATATATTAGGTTTACGAAATCTCTGCTAATTCTCATCTAATTTCTCATCTGGTAACTCACCTAATTTCTCACCTAAGATCTCATCTGAGAAATTAGGTGAGTTGTCAACTGGCGTTTGATTTTCTTTGGCCCCCTCATTGTACAGCCATCCTAGTGTCTCGATGTATGAATTCTCGGTTTCAGCGAACTGGTCCTTGGTGAAGTAGTCGTGATCCACAAGCTCTACACGGCTTCTCAGGCCCTGATGCTGTACCTGGAACTTGGTTCAGTACCTCTCGAGGCACTCACGTCTGCTGCGTAGGAGGCCCGGTGTCAAGTTTGCCCGGCCTAATTTGAGCATATCCTCCTTAAACCGGCCGATCAGGGAGTGAAGGACGAGCTGAGCCTCGAGAACATCCATCCCGGTTTACCTGGAAAAATTAATTCAATCAGACCCAATTTTCGAGGGCTCCGCCGCGTGGGGACGGGGGCCGCTTCCACACGCGTATAGCGCCCCGTGCGAGGGCTCCGCCACGTGGGGCCGGAGGCCGATCAATTATCGACGCCGGTTCGGGATTGGGTAGTAAAATCAATTTAATTAGACAATATTTTAGATCACAACTTTATTTAAATTTAAACAATTGAACTCTGTAACTCATTATGAACACACCAAAGCAGACAACAGCAAAGTCAACGTAATTGGTACTCGGTCACACCAGAAAAACAAAACGGCTCTCGCATCCAGCTTCCTTCTGGTTCGGCTGCTTCCTTCCAACTAAACTCCTTTCCAGTGTTACTATTAAAAGTATAATTTTACTGTCAATGGTGCAGAGTTTTGGTTGGCTATACTGCGGTCGTTTGGTATAGTATTCGGTGGTGGGGAGCAGCGTTACTATTAACAGTATAATTTCACTGTCAACGGTGCAGAGATTTGGTTGGCTACACTGCGAACATTTAGTATAGTATGCGGTGGTGGGGAGATTTGTTTTTGCTCCATACCAGTGTGTTTGACTGCGGTACCTGTCTGTCATAATACCTATTTGCGTCTTTGCCTCTCTCGAAAGAGCGACAGAGACAGAAATAGGTATTATGACGGTTAGGTGCCGCAGGCGAGCACACTGCTCCCCACCAGCGTTACTATTAACGGTATAATTTCACTGTCAATGGTGCAGAGATTCGGTTGGCTATACTGCGAACTTTTAGTATAGTATGCGATGGTGGGGAGACTTATTTTTGCTCCCAACCACCGTATACTATACCAAACGACCGCAGTATAGCCAACTGAAACTCTGCATCATTGACAGTGAAATTATACTGTTAATCAGTGTGTCTATCTCGTACAGCACGTTGGAGTCTGCGCAGTAGAGTTCTGCGCTGATTGGTCGAGACTGTCTCGCGCCGCACAACAGCTAAGGGG